>WMED01017607.1:2740-12952 GCA_019650415.1 Pipa parva | reverse complement strand
ATCTATTCAGCAGTACCCAACTCATTGGATGTGAAGAAAGGTAAGAAATACCATCATGGTCTACTATATCACTTTTAATTGAAGAAAAATGGATAAAAAAATACTCACAAGCAAACAATGTGAATGAGCGATTAGTACAAACAGACAGAAGAAAAAAATCTCAACGCATTTCTTTGCCCAATGTTAGCAACTTCATCAGGAGATGACGATCCAGAAATTGCCATAAGAAGGGTCTTCAGAATATGTGGTCAAATAGGGGAAAGAGGTGAAAAAGCCAAGTTGTCTTATACTAACCTCATGCACCAGATTGACTCAGGACTGCAGAGAGGATACTCTAAATCAGAGCTGATTGAAGCAGTAATCAAGGCCTTCAGTCCTGGATTAAGTCTCAGACCTGGGCCAGGCTGAGGGGTAGGCGGCTGCCTAGGGCGCTATCTTGGTGCTTGCTCCCCTCCTTTTCCCTGTCCCTATCTATCTCCTCTAATGCCCGGCCCTGTCTGCTGTGGAGCTAAGCACTACAGCATTCCTTCCCCCAGCAATGATGTAACTTCCTGTAAACGGCAGAAAGTTGAAGCAGTGCTTGAGATAGGAATGCTGTAGAACTGGGCAACAGAAGAGGTAGGCAGGAACAGGGAAAAGGAGGGGGAAAGCATTAAGATTGCACCCCCTCCTTCAGAGAGTAGGAAGGAGGGGGCAGCACAGTGTGGCAGGGGGTTTGTGGGGGAAGCACAGTGTGGCAGGGGGTTTGTGGGGTAAGCACAGTGTGGGAAGGGGGTAATGGGGCAGCACAGAGTGGGAGGGGGGTTGTGGGGGAAACATGTAGTGTACCAGACTGGCACACTACTTATATATTACAGATTCACTGGGAATGGTGTTCAATATTTAACCTAAAGTTAGTGTTGTAGTTTTGTACCCCATTATATGAGAATATTTCCATTTAAAGATACTCAGCACCATCTATTGGAGGTTATAGGGATTTATGGTGTAGGAAATATGATTTGTTTATGCAATATCGATTTATGTAACATTTTATAAAAGGGTGTGGAACAGGAAATGATGTGGTCTATGGGAAACAAGAGATCAAGGAGGATGTCACCATGTGAACTGCTGGATTATAAAGCACTCTCTCAGAGGTGCTAGGCCTGTGGGCCCAGGACATTTGTACCCAAAGAGGTACTCAAGGACTCTGGATTAGAGTAAGGACTCAATGAAGAGCAATTGATATTTGGTGTTCCGATTTATGGTGATGTTTGGGAAGGTGTATATAATATGTAATCCTGCAACGTTTTTGAAGTTAAGTAACGTTATCTCTGTTTTGGAGAAGTACGTGTTCTGTAAAGTTTTATTCAAAAAGACTGATCCAAAAAATGGGTATATTGCAGCCACCTCTACACCCAAGGAAATTCAGGAAAATCCTGCATTATAACACCACATCTTTATTTCAAATGTAATCACAATTGTAATAGTGATTGACATAGCTATTCCAATCAGATCCCTTAAATCACAACCTATCAGAAGTCTGATTGGAGGAGCTATAATGTCAATCATCATCACCTGACCCAGGAAAGAAAAGGTAGGCTGACGGAAGATGACAGAGAGAAACGCTGTATAAAAGTACATTTTTTAAATACATATATTTACAAAAACGTTTATTTCATTAGTACAACCTAAATTAGTATTAGAATTTTGAGATGACAGGTACACTTGAAAGGAAATTATGAATAAATCTGTCATTTTTGGATGATTTTGTGGAATACATGATTCTTGTATCTGACCTGATGAAGGGACACACAAACCCTGTAATGTTGTACCATAACCATTTATTGAGAAAATATGCGTGCATCCTTATTATGACTTATCTTGAATTACACTGCAGCCCCTCTATCTTGATAAGCCTTTGCTTTTATAGAGGTTAAATAGTATCAGTATTTGGGTCTGTTATAGAAGAAATTATGTTACTTTCATCTTGCTCTTTGGACTTTTATCTATATAGTGGATAAAGGGTTCCAGGCCCTATTGTAAACACCTGGCCCTGGAACTTATTCTTCAGTTCCCTAAGCTAGTAACCAGGAAATACTTTGTGCCTACTGGGGTACTTTACCCTGTATAACTTCTTGGTGGAACATATTGCTACCCATACATCCTGCATTAACATATTCCTAAAATATTGCCTTTGTCTCTATTACTAAACTAATCAAGTTTCCTAATTGCATTCATTAGGGCGGTGGTTCTTAACCTATGAGGCATAGTTAAAATTTAGCCAATGCCCAAGTGTAAGTGATATTTTTGAATGATGTCCTTATCTGTAGTGTGTTGTTGTGCTCCCCTGTCACTATCATCCAACAAACAGAGACTGTCACTGTGATGATTGTCTAAGCAGTGTCAGACTGTATTGCTAGGACCCACCAGTAAACCAGACAACAGGGGCCCACTGATAAAAAAATTTGATCTTGTCTCTTCATTCCCATGTTCAGTCCATATGGTTTCATTTTGTCTGACCTCTTTATATTCTCCAAACCCCTACGTTCTTTATGCTGCCCTTAGGAACATGACACATTGGTGCAGTCTGAAGCTCCAACAGGGTCAACTGAGGCCTGGGTCAGTGCGATACTGTGTCTAAGGGGTGCATAAATGTAGAGAGTTCATGGATGAATTCTTTGATGGAAAAGAACATTATGGAATGGTCACTGTTTGCCAATTAAAACACTGCCTTACTGCTGTTATAGGAACTTATTAAAGTATTAATGGGGATCTTCAATCCTTGAATTAAAATATCTATAGTTTTCCTTACTGTGTTTTTTTTATTACTCCCCAATGATTTGTTGTAAATTGTACCTTATTCTTAAAATATTTAGTATTAGTGTTTGATGAACAGAAAAAACTGGCAGGCATGGTCACACCAGAATGATTTTATTTTCTAGTAAACAACAAACAGGCACCACTTGTTGCTTACTGGTGCTGTCTATTTACAATCTTACTCTTATTAGTAATATTTCAAAGGTCCAAATGGAAGCTAAAGCCACAGGGTGGCTAACCTTAGTTAAACAACACCTTTGTTTGGGCAGGGGGCTTACCCTGCAGCTGGCTGTATTTCTTGTTTCTCAGTGAAATGAAGTACTACAGCACAGCCAGTGTAGTAGCTTATGATTGCACCCCCCCTTCCCCCCCCCATGCTGTTACTTCTGTGTCTGTGGCTTTTGATAGGACATGTGTGTACACAGTTTACACAGCAGCAGTGGGTGATAAGATGGGGGGGGGGGGGGTTAGTCCTAAGCCCCATGATTCTTGTACTGACAAAGTTTTATGTTTTAGTGTAAACTGGTGAATTTCAACTTCTCGATGGTAAACCTGATAGCTTACCAAAGAGAGCTGTTTAGCTAAGCACAGGCTGGCTGCCATTTACTAGACTGTTAATTTAGCTCCCCATTATGATTTAATTCATATTGTTTATACGTTAATATTTTTGGTAAATTAATAATAATAATAATCACATTCCAATACTACTGGTAACATAGGCTGTAGTAGAACATCACTGCCAGATATGTGTATTTGTCACAGACAAAACCAGCCAAACTTCTCATTAATAACAAACCTTTTTAACTAAATACTGTCAGCCCTGAAATTTAAAAAAAAAAAATCATATTTAAAACTGTTTTTCCAATATCAGTAAGAAACAATTTTGCCATTACTTAATATATTTATTGGAACACAGATAAGAACAGAATTGACAAAACATACAAAGAACATCTAAAACAAAATCAGAAAGTGCCACTTAAAGGGGTTCTCCGGCCACTGAAATTTATGACTAAACACTCATATTTTTGTTAAAGCATCACAATTTGACCATGGATATGGCAAAACTGCAGAGAAAGTGTGAATTTATAAGCTCAGAACAGATTTCCAATGTTAAATTCTCTGGAAAAATCACATGAAAAATAGATGTGCCACTAAAATACTGTGTATACACCCGCCCTCACTGTCACTCAGAGATTTGGGGGTTATTCACTAAGGTGCGAATTTCAACTGTCGAATTCTCAAACTGCGGATTCCCATAGCAAATCCATGACAATTTCCCCGTTGTAACATCGCGACAATTTTTTAAAGTTAACATTGCAACAATTTTGCTATTATAAAGACGCGACTGTCTTTATCTGGCGAATTCGCACCTATACGCAACAATTTAGTGAACGGACTTTAGTGAATAACCCCCATTACCCCTGATCCAGCACTGGTCAGCTACAGAGCTTTTATGCAGACAGACATGTAACACAAGATAAATTATTCTCAGTGATTTAGTCTGTTTTTGTATACTGATCTGATTTTTTTTTTGTGGCCTATTCTATACAGACAAAATGGACAGTCAGATCCCTCTAAAGGGGTTATTCACTAAGGTGCGAATTCGACTGTCAAATTCGCAAACAGCGGATTCCCATAGTAAATCCGCTACAATTTCACCATTGTAAAGTTGTGACAATTTTTTATAGTTAAGATTGCGACAATTTTCCCATAAAAAGTCGCGACTACGACAATATTCTCATTATAAAGATGCCCCTGTGACAGTAGCAGCCTATGGCAACTGTCTTTATCTAGCGAATTCACACCTATACGCAACAATTCGGACTGAATAACCCCCTAAGTTGTTTACTATCTGGTACTTCTAATGCTTGTTGGATTATCGATTGTCTTAGAAGTTCAGCTCTGCGCTTTGTTTAATTCAGTTTATAGCTCTTGGGATGGGCAGGCAGCTGACCAGTGGATTGAGAAACTGTCCAATCTGGAATTATTTGAAATAAGTCACCTAGAAGTACAAATATTAATTATATTTTTAAACAGCAATAAAAGTTTTTATTACCATACTGAACATTTCAATGGCTATCAATAGACCTTAACATGAGTGGAGGCTGGAGAATCCCTTTAAAAAATGAAGGTTCATATAAACTTTGGCATATATATGAGATATATTTATGAATCACTATTGTAAAAGCCTGTCTATTGTGTATCAAACTTGTGTCCCTTTAGTTGGTGGTGGTGGTCCACAACTCCAAGCATCCTCTGATAGCACTCAGTTTCTGTTAGGAGGGGGGCGCCTAGGGTCAGTCGGCTCTGCCTTTATTCCCACTACTCACTGTGCACAGCTCCCGGCTCCTGTCTCTCCCTCTGTCACAAACACTTGCGATGTTTCCAGACCTCCACAAGGACGCCCCTCCCACCTCCTCTCACTGTTTTACAGGATGTGCTGGAACGCATGCTGGCTGCTGCTGGGGAACTTTTATTCCCACTACTCACTGTGCACAGCATACTAAGGCTTGTAAGGATCCATGCACGCTGTCTCCAACCCTTCAAGATCTCAGCACCATCGCTCCAGCCTACTCAGGATCTGCGCACTGTCTCCCAAGCCACTCTGGATTCCCTCAACTTTTCTCAGCGCCCCCTTGCTTTCAAACCTAGTATTGCTCGTGTATAAGTCGAGTATACTATTTTAAATGTTTTTTTTTACCTAAATTTCTCGACTTATACACGAGTATATACGTGATACAGATACTTGGGAGCTAGTATCAGCTGGAGGAAAACAATCTGTGAACAAATCAACAAGCTTGAGAGCATTTAAATGCCTTCATACTGCCTTTAAAGGGAAGCTAAGGGGTGAGGCTTCCAAGCTATGCTTAGATAAATAAGTCTAAAAATGCAGCAATGGGACTTACTTTGTGGCTTCCCAAGTCCTTAGTTTTACACTGAAAGAATGACTCAGATGCCACTGTATCCACTAGTCTCATATGGCTCAGTCTCTTTTCTCCCAGTGCAGCACCCATTTGTGCATGTACGAGTCATGCTGATAGGCTGAGCATAGCTCACGCATGCATATATATGTGAGCAACCTCCAAGGCAGGAGGCAGCACCAAAGTCCTTTGTTCCAGTGTAAAACAAAGGTCTTAAATAAAGCCCAGAACAATGACTTCAGGAATATTTAGGATTTCTGACAGCCTCATGTTTCAGTTTCCCTTTAAGGTCCATCTTGCAGGGAGCGATAAAATGATACAATAAATGATGAGGCTATTTAACATGAAAAACTCATCAACTATACTTTTCTTTTACAATCAGAACATATACAGGCATATCTTGTATACAAAGCAAACAGCTGGAGTAAAAGCAACATAATATCAGTTTTTTGTTTGTTTTTTCAAGTAAAAATAACATTTTTCAACAGTATTCTATTATGGCACAGACAGAAGCATCTATATCATGGATGTCCAACTGGCAGCCCTCAATTATTGGAAACATTTTTTCATTTATTTATTGATTTTGTTTAGCCTTTATATTATTTTATACGGAGGAAGTAATCTGGTCAATGAAGGCAGGTTTGTAAGCAGATGGCTGTGGGAGGGGGATAAGGAAGTGCTCACCAGGATCCTTAGCTGTTTGAGGTAAAGGCCATCTACAAGGTAAAATGCAATGGTACGATCAGTTAAATCAAATTGGCTGTCCCTTTAATGACTTACCACTCCCAATATCAGGGGTGCTAACTGTCAGTAAATTTACTGACAGTCAGTAACCTTTTTTTTATTTGCCAGTATAAAAAAAGTTAAGAATAGTAAAAATGACAATAAAGTGAACTGATGCACCCAAACGCGCCTACCTCTTACAGAATGTGTAAGATGGAAAACCACTCTCAGCTACACGGTGAACCCCCCTTTGGCTCTCCAAACCAACTTTAAATTTCCAAGAAATCTTGGTATTGTGTATATTCCGCATTCATACATTTTTTATTCAAATATTTATCACAAATCTCCTCTTCTGCAACTCTTTTCAGCAAAATCAATCCGATTCATTTTGTTTAGTTACTTCACTAACTGGCGCGAGGACAAAATGGAAGGCAAGTGGTTTGGTCAGAGCAGAGAAGTGTTCCTAAACATGGCTCCTCTACAGGAATGTATTGGTCCAGTAGCATGTAAGATCTATTACAGATCGTGGGACCTGCAAGTTAGGCATCCTTGAGTTATACGTATATATATTCAGAATATATTTATATTTTTGTTGCTATAAAAGTATCACAAAGTAAACAGAATTTGAAGTTTTAAATTGAAAACTAGAAAGGATTTCACTTTTATCTGCTTGCTCAGTATCCTGGGGTATGGAGATAGGCTGCCGCTGGCCAGCTTAGTGCAATGCTTGTCAATTCCTTAGCTATAGTGAAGGGAACCAATCCCACTGAGTCAGCCAAAACACTGATATAAAGTATTATCTTGCTGGCCTGTCCCTTCTCTATAACCTGCTGTGATATTAGTTGTAAAAGGACCACAAACAACCATATCTATTGTCACTTTAAACTAATTTCACAAAAATAAGAAGAAACCATTGTAAAAGGATTTCACTGCTGCAGGGCTTCCTTACCAAATGTGATGCCATTTCTGGCTCGTCACCAAAATAGCCAAGTTTTTTATATCTTGCTCCAAAACAAAACTACCTAGCTCCCAAATACTTTTGTTCATCTTTGTCACGTATTACAATCTACAATTTGTGAGCAGGGAAGAAACTAGTTCAGTGGTGGCAAACCTTTTCAGCACCAAGTGCCAAAAAGGTGATGTCACTCACCGGTGTCATGGATGACATCATCGTGCCTGCATCGGGGAAGGAAAGCTCCCCAGCCAGTGCTCCTTCACTGTAGGCCACGGATCCGGCCTGAAAACTGTCAAGTCGAGTCTGCGGCCTGCGCTGAAGGCAGCGGTGGCGACTGCGTTCGTGCCTTCTCTGGCACGTGTGTCATAGGTTCGCCATCTCTACTCTAGTTCATGGGGGTGTGAAATGGTTTCTTTGTAGAATAGTCATGCATGGAGTGTTCACATAATTACACAGCTAAGAAGAAACACTGATACCTTAATTTAGAAGGCTATTGCAGAATAGACAATAAATGACTATTTAGAATTCTTCCCAAGTTCCCCAACAGAATTATCACACTAGTTGGGTTTCTGTGGTAGAGTCCATATGAGAAAAATAAGATATGGTCTATATGAAAATATTATATACTTGGAGATTGAAGACGTCCCTTTTCTTTATCATAAACACAATTTCATATAGAATGCTAATGAAAGACAGCTTTCATTCTGTTCAAAAGAAAAAAAAAAAAACAGTGTCCATCTTTTCTAACCCTCTGAAAATATAAAAATGTTCCACTATGAAAGTGATGTATTTACAAATTGTAGCCTCTTGGATTGGCTGTTAGAGAGATCTTGGAAACCAGATTCATTTGGGCAAACAATTGCTTTTACACATCGTCAGGACTTGATGAGACGGACTTAAGTGGCATTTCTTCTTCCTCTTTTGATTTCTCTCTAGCCTTGGCAACCCAGTGGCTCCATCCTACAAAGGGAGGGAATGATATTATGCAACACTTACAGGTACATTTGCTACTACGTTTGAAAATGTTGTCGGCTAAAATTTGGCTAGCAGTAACTTATCTAATATAATAAATAACTATCCTTATATTGAAATATATCAAAGGGGCATGGTTTGACTTCCAGTCTGTCCAGAACCAGCCTGCAGCTTAGAGAAGGAAAGCTCTCAGAAGCCAGAATGCAGAAAATGGTGGGAAATGGTTTTCCTCAGTCAGGTTATAGCCAATAAATACTAAAGAATGATGTATTAGGAGCACTGACCTTACAGGAAACATCAGTACCATAGATGGTAAACTTTGCAGGTATCAGTTAAAGACCCCTTTAACTTTCACAAAGGTACTGGCATAAGTTTGCTGCATTTCACTTGCTTCCTTAGATGTGGTATATTGGGATATACAGTATATCACATTATTTAGTAATAATATTATAGTGACATTATAAGATATTTCTTAAATATACAAAATTAGTTAAAAATCTGGAGTGACAAAAACCCAGCAGGAACTATGAACCAACTGCTAAGAAAACAAATGTAAAAATAAATCCTGCGGTTATTACTAGTAACAAAGTGGCAAAACTCTGACATTTCCCTTAATTACGCTATTATTGCATAATGCCAGTAAGTCGTGATATTACAGAGCACTTTGCATTACTTTGCTGTAAACAGACACGGACAATAAACATCAATATTGTGTATGAAGCCACAAAGGGGCATAAAAAATCAGAGCATCACTAACACTCCGTGTTGGGGTTAAAGTGCTTCTGTCACCTTAAAACTCTAATACTAATTTATTTTCTACTAATGAAATAAATGTGTTTTGTAAATATATATGTATTTTTAAAAATGCACCTTTATACAGCAATTTTCTTTGTCATCTTCCCTGTCAGCCTGCCTTTCCTATCCTGAGTTGGGTGGGTGGGGTTAAATGATTGACAATATAGCTCCTCCAATCAGATCCTTGCTAGATCATGATTTAAAGGATCTGATTGGATTAGCTATAATATCAATCATCATTTAGCCCTGCCCAGCCTGACTAGGGAAAGAAAAGTCAGGCTAGCAGGGAAGACGACAGAGAGAAACGCTGTATAAAAGCACATTTTTTAAATACATATATCTTTACAAAAAATGTTTATTTCATTAGTACAACCTAAATTAGTATTAGTTTTGAGGTGACAGGTGCACTTTAACCCCAACAAGGAGTGTTAGCGGTGCTCTGGTCTTTCCTGCCCCTTTGTGGCTTCCACAAACAATATTGATGTTTATTTTCGGTGTCTGTTTATAGTGTGTATATACACTGGTGGATATTTAGAAAAGTTTCCACTGATTTATATAGGAAACAAATTTTAAACATAAAAAAATTGATATGGCAATAAAAACTTTTTAAATAAGCGATGCTAGCAAAATAAAATAAGCATTGTTTCTCCAGCATTAGCTGGTCAAAAATCTTTTTGACTTTTATAAATATCCCCTTAGAGTAAATGTCAATGCTGAAAATCCAGATTAGCTATAGTTTTAAATATTATTATTTATTTAGAGAAAGCAAGCATTACTAGAATTTCCAGTGTAATAACAAGGACACTATGGTGACTGTTTAACTGAAGGAACATTAAAGCCTTAGGGCAGTGGTCTCAAACTTGCGGCCCTTGGGACGATAGTTCGCGGCCCCCCACTTCATCCAGCACAGAAGAAGTCCTGGCTGACTACCTCTGTGGTTTTGGGAGGGCTCCTGTGACCCAGTCGGTCACAGGAGCCAATAGGATCTCGAGAGCGCATGTGATCAGCGCTTCTGGGTTCCTTCTCCTGTTTAGTGCTGCTGGCTGCGGC
>WMED01017605.1:0-12952 GCA_019650415.1 Pipa parva | reverse complement strand
TAGTTAGACTCATTTGGAGTTAGTTGCTAGTTAGACTCATTTGGAGTTAGTTGCTAGTTACAAAGCAGTGTTTCCCATGTATGTAAACAGAGGCCCAGTTAACTTTATGTCATGTTGAATTGGCGCAATACAGTCAAGGTTTAGACTGCAATGCAACTTTACCACAACAAAAATCCAGGTGCAGGGTTAGCCTAAGAGCTTGTTTACACAGCGGCAACCTTGTTACTTCAGAGAACCAGGTACAAAAATCACCATCATTGTTTACAATTAACTCTATTGGAACAGATTACAATGGAACCTGCAACAGTCATGGTTGCTAGCGATATCTGCCGGCTGTCTCGGGTCCACTGTACAACTAATTATTCATTGATTGTTATGTGATTAAATTGTTGTTTTCGACATTGTTGTTGTTAAAATGTTGTTTTAGACATTGTTTATTGTAAAATGTTTTCATTTCTAAAGTTGTTGCTGCTAAAATTTCTGCAAAGTGGTGCCAAAATCACACAAAGTGCAAACTGAGATTTTGCTACAAATTGTAGCTGTGATTTTCCTTCCTCTAAAAAGCCGCTACAGAATTTCCAGTGTCTCAAAAGTCTCAAAAGGCCCGTGTTATAATTAAGACCAGTGTCGTACTAGTTGTTTTGTTACTGAGCTCTAAAAATAGTATCCATTATTTTCCAACATAGACAATAATGAGTCTAATGAAGAACAGCTCAGCTACAAAACAGCCAGTGTGACATTGGCCTAAAGCAGGAAAAGTTAAAGTTAAAGTTTGCTCTAGGAGAAAACATCTACTTGCAGGTAGGTGATCAGATTACGGGTTCAGGTGTAGAGAACTAGGTTGACTTTAGGCAAAGAAACGCCTAAATATGTCTTGGGCTAACTCCATAGTTAGAGGGAATTTGTGCTTAGACTGAAAATGATTAATTTATGCCTTAAACCATGCAATGTTGTATCCTCGGTTGCCAACCATTCAGACAAAATTACAGCCAGTCCTCATAATGCAATATAAATTCCCTTTCCGTAAAGTCCATGAGAAAATAATAATCTGTAAAAAACCCTTTTAAAGTGCCAAAAGACACTCCTGGGTGTGGAAACCTATTAACTACAAATTTCAGTATTACTTTTCACCTCTGTACTGAAATTTGAGCTGATAATAGTAGTGCAATAAATTCAGACTGTTTACCATCCTAACTAACTAAAGTGCAATCTCCTTCATTTCTGAGGCCTGGCATTCCTGGTCCGCAAACTGACTGTTCCAGTTTCTCCACTGTGACATCCACAAAACTCCTGTATACTCTTCTGGAACAACCTGACAGCCTCCTTCCAGGAGGTGCCCAGACAGGGCTGGTGGCACTGGCATGTACCATGCTTTTTACTAGTTCAGACAAAGTTTAGGCAGATGATATTGGGTAGAGAAGCTAGTAACCTACCACTCAGCTGAGCACTTAGTAAGGAGGTGCTCCACTATCTTGACTTGTCAGCTGCTTCACCTGCTTCTCATGGAAAGAGCATGTTCAGTTTAGTGATGCCAGGTTGCAGTTTTGCAGTGTCAGGTCACTTGGCATTGTTCTAAATGTTGTATATTCATTACATCCTTCTCAATCAATCGCTCCCCAGTTCTGCTAAGATAACCAACCAAAATATAGGCATACGAATCAATCTAGAAAGACTTTGGGGATTATTCACTAAGGTGCGAATTTGACTGTCAAATTCACAAACAGCGGATTCCCATAGCAAATTTGCGACAATTTCCCCATTGTAAAGTCGCGACAATTTTTTAATGTTAAGATTGCGACAATTTTACCATAATAAAGTCGCGACAATATTCTCATTATAAAGACGCGACAGTAGTAGCCTATTGCAACTGTCTTTATCTGACAAATTCGCACCTATATGCAACAATTCCGACTTTAGTAAGTAAGCCCCTTTGTGTTTGAGTGTCTGATGCCCCTACTTGTGCATGTACGTGAATGTGTGTCATTGTGTATGTGAGGTAATACATCTCTATGTCACTGTATATGAATTTACATGTGCTATGCATATGAATGTATATGTGTATGAATGTAGGTCAGAGTCACTGTGTATGAATGCATTTGTGTATGTGTGCCTCTATCTTTGAATGTTAGTGTGTCAATGTGTATGCATATAAATGCATTTTTGTTACTATGAGACATGTTTACAAAGATTTTGTGAAGATTAGACACCACTCCAACTTTTTATATTCAGCAAATATTTTTGTGGTGGATTTTTTGACACAGTTCACAACATTACACTGAATTTTTGCACCACTTTGTGTTTATTCACAGGGAATTTGTGGACAGTTATTGTATATAAAGCATATGCAGATCTGACTTGTAGCCAACCCTAGTTGTGTCTAGTAGTGCAGTCTGGGATGGGGGAGTAGATAAGTCAGACAATGTTGGTGCTTGTGTTTCCCGGTTCAGTAAAGGCTGTCACTACATTCCGTCTCATTTCATGGTTGGGATTCTAGATAAAGTCTTCGATTCTCAGCAACAGATGCACAAGGCTCAGGCAACTTGTAATATAAAAGCCTTTCTCTAAAGGGCTCAGGTTTCTACTCATTATATTCACAGCAGTGCCAGCTGGAGACACCTGAATAGATTTCAGCAAGACAAAAAGAAGGATAACTGTAGAGAGTCAGACCAATGGTGCACTTTTGTCATCACCAGACAGTGGCTACAAAACACCCACTGACATTGCTGCTTGTCCTGCTACCCTTAAAACACACTTTTGCTCTAATTTATTAACAGTGAGAAAGTGGCAAACAACATTTGTTGGGGTGGGCACTTTGTTAACCTGGTAAACTATGTGTATATGTATAATTTTATTTATAAAGTGCCACAATTTACACAGCGCTGTACAATTCAACAATACAAATATAATACAGACATGGGAAAAAGTGCATTACACGTGAGTAAATGACAAGTGTAAAATCACTGTAACTACCAGGTCATGATGGAGATCCCTGCCCCAGAGAGCTTACAATCTAAGTGGGAGGAAGACTTACATAGAATGAAGGATAACAAGAGCTGTAACAATGTGCTGGGACACTGGTCAATAAATATATATATATATATATATATATATATATATATATATATAAAATAAGCATAAATAGTTAATTAAGGATACAATATAATATTTACATAAAAATCAGTGCTAGTGCTCCATAAGGTAGGGTTTTAGTTTGGTTATAAAAGAGCAGTCCCCCAGCTGCCTGTCATCAGTTGTGTCACCAGTTGTCCAAAAACCCAGAACCATCTGAGCAGTAAATAGAAATTAAAGTAACCCTGAAGCCAAATAAACTGAGCATTCACCTACTGTACTGTACGTGACTTCCTTATTCCAAATAAATCTCATCTCAAACACCTCTTACATTCCAATGCTGCTGTAGAGAACGTACAGTTACCCACCCTGTGTCCTGCTGACAACATAATATTCAACTCCTAATTTCCAGTAGTAATTTGGGTGCACCCCTTGCCTTGCTCCTATTACAGTGTCCTAGCACTTTTTATACATTTTTTATCTGTATTTCGGAATGTTTCCTTTCATTCACCCTTTTCTTGCTGTCTCTCTAAGTTTCCTAGTTTGTAAAACACATGAAAACGATTTCTGCATCTTGCAGCTTTTTACATCTGTAACTGCTCACAATGAAGTAATTATATCTCATTAAACAAATTCCCATGGCATTTTCTGTCATTGTGTCTGATGTTGAAGAAGACATCCGAGGGGGGCACCTTTAGTTGTCTGATGTTACATTACAGCACTTGTATATACCAGTAACACTTGAAGGTATTGCTAGGTAGATGCTGGGTGAAAGTAGCAGGTAAACTCCTTTGGAGCCAACTACTGAGATTCCAGCAGGCTTAGAGGGTTATTCACTAAGGTGCAGATTCGACTGTCGAATTCGCAAACAGCGGATTCCCATAGCAAATCCGCGACACTTTCCCCATGGTAAAGTCGCGACAATTTTTTAAAGTTAAGATTGCAACAACACAGTCGCAACTGTGACAATATTCTCATTATAAAGGCGCGACTGCGACAGTAGCAGCCTATTGCGACTGTCTTTAGCTGGTGAATTTGCACCCATACGCAACAATTCGTACTTTAGTGAATAACCCCCTTAATTTATTTGGCTGTGTGAAAATATGTCATTCAGTCTTCTACTATTTACTGCTTAAAGTATCTATTCTGAAAATGATGTTTTCTTATGTTATAAAGTAACATTATTTATCACAATTTTCAATTTGTTTTTTTCAAATATTTGATTTTATGATGTCCTTCATATTTTATTCTTTCCGAGGAGTTCCGAACCCTGGCAACCTGAAAAACAGCTATTCCGAGGCTTGATTTGTTCCCCGTATTATCCCTCTTACGGTCTGTACGTAGTGCCTGGTCTCCAAGTTAACCCTCCCTAGCAACCACCTGAACATTTACTGTAAATACAAACAACAGAAGAGTGAACGAGAAGGTTAAATAATTTTAAATAATAAAAAATGACCAACTGCAAATTACGTTCGGAAAATTTTATCTGCGTGTATTTAAAAGGTACGCTAAAAGGTGGACGTTAACTTCAACTTTACCTATCCGATTAGCCGTGGGTATATGATACCCAACTCAGCTTAATCAGTATGATAGATGTCAGTGGCGACATTGTTTCTTTTAGACCACTTTACTCAAAACAGTTTTCAGAGGTTTTTGTGGTTCTAAATCACTCCCCCCACTACTAACTTTTTAGAAATTCTATATTTAATTTATAAACCTTTGAAAGACAATTTACTTCACACGCAGAGTTTTTTTAAGAATCGCTATTTTGCTTTTAATGAAATCAATCATTGAAGCAATTTACGATAAAAACATGGTGTATACAATAAACAAACTGACTAAATTATATATGAACATATTTGTGATTATACATAAACAACATCTGTGTTTATGCTGCGTAATTATTTTACATCTTTATTTGTAACTTTCCATATATATATATACTGTGTATATATATATATATATATATATATATATATATATATATATATATGATTTCTAATGAATGCTCACAATTGACTTTAGCTGATGCCTAGGCAATTATATACAATACATCAATATGAAAAGATGTTTACTTTTTAAAAGGAAAAAAGAAGTATGTATGATGATTATATTTTGTAATTTACTAAACAGCAATGCTACTAGTAAATTGCAGTGATTACCAATTCACCCTGGGTTGTAGTATATACAGTATTGTGGCTTTTACAAAAGTGCTTATTTAAGTCATAGATGATGGAGGGCAGTGGTTCACACCTTTTTTTTATCCGTGACCCTGCTATGGACCGCGACAATATTTCCATAGCAAAGTTATGACTGCGACAATATTCACAAAATCATATTGGGATTATTGTTGCACCTTTTCAATGGAAAATATTGTCGCAACTTTAAAATTGTTGTGGTCACGGACAAATGGTATCAATAATCCGCGACAATCCCAAGGGGTGTTAGGCGACCCCTGGCAAATTGTCATTTGACCCCAAGCGGGGACCCGACCCCAGGTTGTGAAACACTGGTTTAGGGTGATTTAAAGCAATGTTCCCTCTTATATAGAAATTAACCTCTCCAGAAAGAAAAGAATATGCCTGTATATATTTCCGTGTAAAACGTGGTGAGCACTGTGAATAGCGCCCCCATCCACTGGATTTTATAATGCCAAACAAGCTCACTGGTGGGTTTCTATGCCAGTGATAGCTTCTGTGTCAATAACCGGTAAATGATGTAATTAGCTGATCATGATTTACATTTTCTAAAGAGCATTTGCAAGCATTTTCCTTTCTTTCTGTAGAGGTTATTATAAATATATATGAGTTCCATGCATATATTGGTAAGACAGATTTAGTGCTACAGATGCATAGAGATGGTTAATCTAAGACTGCTTATACGATATAAACACAAAGCTAGCCACATTTTTTACAAGCAGCACACAGCGTTTGCAGCTGTGATACATGGCAATATAACCTCTCATAGCGGCAAATACTCAACTCCTTCTTTAAATGTTTCTTGATTGACATTCTACAAGCACTACCTCCTTTTGGTTTAAATCGGAATATTAACTTGTCCTGCTTCCTTCATTTTACAATATGAATTGAATTCACATTATGTTCATTGGCTATTTTTTTGATTATATAAAGTGTATGCCGTATTTGGTAATTTTGACATTTTTTATGATTTTTTTTTTATGTTCTGCAGTATGCTTTATCTGGTTGCTTATTGCTTTTGGACTATTCATTTCTTTTTACCTTTTCTGCTCTTTAAGGCTAGGCTCAATGTTCGCGGCTCCTCCTATCTTGTCGCATTTTTTGCGTGGCGTATATACGCCGGCAAAAATGCAATGTGAAGCTTTCCGTATTTAGAGTATATGATCAGGGGATATTTATCAAAGTCAAAAATGGTTTTTCCAAAGCCTAATTGTGGGAAAACAGTATATATTTTATTATGTTGGTATCACCTATTTAAAAATGATGTTTTTGACATGTAGAAAATCATTTTTTTATGCATTTTTTACATCAAAAAGTTACTTTGGATCTGTAAAAATCAGCAAAATACTTGATAAATATCATGTGTCATAGACTAGTGTGGCCAGAACAAGGTAAGCTGTGACCAATTCGGCGCTTATGATTGACTAAGTAGAGGAGTGGTGAGAAGGTGCGAATGTGACTAGCTGAACTGCACAGCATTCACCTATTTGACTTTGCCATTTCAGACTGGAGAATTGGGGGGGTTGATGGCAGGGCTCTGGTGTTGTGTAAGGCGACTATTCATTCAAAAGCGACAATGCTGACTGCGACTAAGTGACAACATGACCTAGGGACAAGGTGACATAGAAATAGAATATTCACAGGATACAGTTAGTGGGATATGGTGAAACTGACATCACTGCTCTTCACTTGTTGAATTTGTCTCGAGAATCCTGCCACTATCTGTCTAACTACACAACACTATGCATCTGATAGCGTCTACCACTGTCTGCATTCTGTACTCTTCACTTAGTCAATCCTCAGAAACGAATTTGCACCTGTTTTAGCAATGCCACTCGAATTGTAACAAGGTGAATTCGACAGGTGAATTTACCTTTTAATCAATATGAGGCCCACAGTGTTTATTTTTCCCACTTATTAACAGTATTTAGAACTTTGTTGACAGCTCAATTCATACTGGAATGATAAAGTTAGCACTTTCATTGTTTCCCCACAGTTCAAACTAGAAGTCTGGAAAAAGAAAACAATCTTTTCTGGTTGGAATGTAAATAATACTTCATTGTACTTGGTTGCAGTCATCTTTTATCTGTAAAGTAGACAACCTTCAGCTGCGTGCATTTTTTTCTATGGAACATTAAAGAATCACAATTATGAAGAGCCCAAGTTAGGCCAGTTTATATAACATGGTAAGTGTAGTGACTCAGTGGTTAGCATATAAAAGCAGGCTCAGGTGACTTGGATTCTGACTTTTGCGATCATGCTAGGTATTCCCAGATACCCTAGTTTCCAGTTATTCATCTGCTAGGGAGAAGACCCCAATTAGTGATCTGTGGGTGCAGATCTTCTCTGCTCCTTTTGATTTTTTCTTAATAATAAATGCTGAATAATGTTGACCTCCATAGTTTCATGCAATTAATGGGCTCCTGTTGGCTGTGAAACGTTGGTTGCACTTACCAGGAGGACAGAAAAAGGCAGATGGTGTTTTTCTTTTGTGTCTTAAGAGACCAGTAATGGAGGAGCAGTCGGTACTGTGCTATATCAGTCCTTATTTTCTGGATGTCAAGTTAATCAGCCCAGTTGGAAAGTTCCCAAAAATCTATGCAGTCCCAAGGCTCCGACATTAACCAGTCTCCACTCTCCTACCATCTCACCCCATTTCCAAATTAAAATATTTTTAAAGTTGTTTTTACAGAAGTCTGAAAGGCATATGTTAACACTTAATTTTTTCCACAGGGTATAATATATATATGTATATGTGTGATGGCTCAGTGGTTAGCACTAATGCCTTTCAGCACTGGGTTCAATTCTACCCTGGACTTCATCTGCATGGAGTTGGTATGTTCTCCCCGCACCTCCGTGGGTTTCCTCCC
Organism: Pipa parva; assembly: GCA_019650415.1. NCBI lineage: Eukaryota > Metazoa > Chordata > Amphibia > Anura > Pipidae > Pipa > Pipa parva. The sequence continues at coordinate 4,815 of WMED01017605.1, read as the reverse complement.
TGCACTCTGGTTTCCTCCCACAATCCAAAAACATCTGTGTCTGTCTATGTGTGTGTGACTGAATAGGGAAACTAGATTGTAAGCTCCACGGGGCAGGGATTGAAGTGAATGGTGAATCTCTATAAAGCACTGCACAATATATCGGCGCTATATAAATGAGTAAATACATAGACATATACAGTATATATACAGTATAATATATCTTGTTAAACATCTGTATAACAGACCTGGATAAATATAGAAGAGGAATGGGTGCATTCTACACATCCTTGTCTCCTCAGCATCTACATTCCAGATATCCATAACAGACATATATTGTCATCTGGTCTCCAGAGGTTATATTCACTGATCAGGTGTAGTCAATTCCTTTCACTATGAAGCTAATTAGCTGTGCCCAAACTGCTAGAAAATATACCAGACATGTCCTCATCTGACTGCTTAACAAGATAGGGAGGGCTCTTATAGTAAAGCTAGTGCCACAAGGGTGAACTTTCTGAAATCAATGGAACATTAGCGCTCACCAGATTGCAACTTTATCCAAGAAATTCTATTCCCTCGTGAATAAACCCAGCTTCATAGGAAGGCAGAACGCTCTGAGCGGACAAGCTTTGATCAGCTTTCTCAGTGTCAAGGGGGTGAGGGAGAATGGGAAATGATATCCAGGAAACCATTTTCATTGAAGAATATTTTCTGCTTATCAGTGCAGGACTCGGGTGTTTGTTATTATCTGGACTGTTTACTGCTCTGTTTCTTTCACTGAAAAAATAAAAAACCCATATAATAAATATTTTATTCACTGCAAAATAGGGTATTGATTCATGATGGAGCTCTCTAACATTATCTATTAAAATAGTCATCAGCATAACTAAATGTATGCTGGCTTCAGTGCAAGTTCAGCATTGCCCCCTGGATCGGAAAAAGTATAACTTACCAGAATGCAAAGGGGGGCACCAGGCACAGAATCTGCATGGAAAGTAGTGAGGTTAATCAGCTGGGCCCCTGCACGGTACACTTCCAGTTGCAGGAGTGACTGCTGGGAATCTTATTTTTTTGCCTCTGATGTATGTGTAAAGCACAACAAAAACCTAAAAAAAGGTGAATAGAATGCAATAAGGGCAGTGCGGTGGCTCAGTGGTTGGCATTAATGCCTTGCAGTGTTGGGACAAGAGTTCAATTCCACCCTGGACTTTGTCTGCATGAAGTTTGTGGGAGTTATTCACTAAAGTCTGAATTGTTGTGTATAGGTTCGTCAGATAAAGACAGTCACAATAGGCTGCTACTGTTAAAGTCGTGTATTTATAATGAGTATTTTGTCGCAATCTTAACATTAAAGAAATTGTCGTGACTACAATGGGGAAATTGTAGCGGATTTGCTATGGGAATCCGCTATTTGAGAATTCAACACTCAAATTCGCACATTAGTGAATAACCCCCTTGTATGTTCTCCCCACATTCGCATGAGTTTCCTTCCACAATCCAAAACCATGTGTCTGTCTACGTGTGTGTGACTGAATAGGGAAACTAGATTGTAAGCTCCATGGGGCAGGGACTGAAGTGAATAGTGAATCTCTGTAAAGCGCTGCGTAATATATCAACGCTATATAAAATAAATAAATAAGTACAGCGTACTTTGGATTTTTAAAGTGAATCCCCTAATCCCCAGGGGCCTTATTCTAGACCTTGATTTGGCAACGTTTTACATCATGAAATTATTTATTGAAATAATATGATAAATAGGCCTTCTTTTGGTTTATTTTGATTTTATGTTATAGTCAAGACCGCTAAATATGATATATATATATACTGTATATATATATATATATATATATATATATATATATACACAGTATATATTTGTGTATTTATTAGTCTTTTTATTAATAGTTTCATATATTAACCCTTTATAGTTATACTCCATATTTATTGTTTTTAAGCATGTATTCTTTGTTAGGTATTCTTATTTTTCATTTTATAAGGCATCCACTAATTTTTTGCACCCATTTTTTGATTAATTTAATGTAATGGTAATAAAGCATATGTATATTTTTTATACTTTCTCTGTCGATGTAATTTTATCTTAGAGAAGTCGCTTCATATAAGTGCCCTTAAGCGGCCGCTTTCAACTCTGAGATGGAACGCATCTGCATTCCTAACGGAACACGAGTGTCTCCATTCTCTCCTTTAGTTTACAAAGCCGCATCCCGTTAGATACATCCAGTCAGGAGGTACTGAAGCCGCGAACTGTACTATTTAAATCTGAGCCGCACACCGGCTTCAGTGTTGCCAACTTAGCGACTTTGTCACTATATTTCTAGAGTTTTATGACCCCTCTAGCTACTTTTTTTAAATAAAGTGACTAGTGACAAATCTAGCAACTTTGTCTATGGGAAAAATTGGTTTATGTCAGTGATGCCCAACCTACAGCCTGTGGGCCATATCCGGCCCACGGCCCAAATTCTGATATCCAAAATGTTGCGTATAAGTGTGAATTTGCCAGCTAAAGACAGTCGCAATAGACTGTTACTGTCTTAGTCGCAAATTTACAATAGAAATTTGTTGCAGCTATTACTTTAAAATTTTTCACAGTCACGATTTTAAAAGTCGTGACTTTGAAGCGGCTCGTGACACGCGTGTCGCAATTTTATATGGTCCCCAGTCCAAAAAAGGTTGGGCATCACTGTTCTAGACAGTCACAGCACAACACAAACATTATCTTTCTCATACACACTGAGCCAACTTAAAACAAATAATGTACGTGGTTGTAAAATCTACCGTATTATAATACAGAACAATAGGGTCATAAATCAAGGTGGTGCAGCAGTAAAACTGGAGCAGTCGTGTCATCTATTTACAAGCAGTCATTTGCCACCAATATGATAGATGTATGCCCCTAAGTAAAATTATCTATAACACTTCCTCAGTAACCTGGGGTTCTAAAGGCTTATTGGTATGGAAAACTCTGCATTATAAAAAGGTCTTAGTACAACCAATTTATAAAATAATCAGTTATTTATCTAAATTTAGAAACTTCATACTAGAATAAATATAAATTCACGTATTACTTTATTTAGTCAAAATAAAACGTAAAATTATAAAAAACTAGTACAGAAAAATATAAGGTAACGAAAATCTGTTTCATAAGAGTCAAGTTCCTCCAAGTAAAACCCAAATTGTATTATTTGTAAATACATTGACATTTGTATTATTAATAATAATGATGGAAAAACTGCACAGCTGGGTCTGACCACTGATAAAACTACCTGAGTGGGGATTATATTTGTGTTAGCGTGGACATTGAAATGGACATGGTAATTACCATCTCCTCCCCCCGGAAAATGTCTGCCTAATCCACGGCACAGAAATTAGTGACTGAGGAACCAGTTAAGTAACGGGGGTAACTTAACCCTAAGATGTATCTGCTATACTTACAGGATAAAGTAAGTTATATAAACAGGCCATTTATATCACAACCATTTTATATTACAAGAGTAGGCTTTCCCTGATGTGTGGTCACACTTCAGCAGATTCCAACCAGGAGTTCGCCATAGTTTGGATAGTGGCTTCTATAAATTCTAACGAAGAAACAAAAAGGAGGGGGACGCCACACCTTTACTAGCAGTAAAATCACAGCATTCTGAAGCACGTGTGTGGCCCTGGCTTTATGCTCCTTTACGCTTTATGCTCCTGACGACTGGTGCAATCATTGATGCCATTAAAAAGAAATTATTATAAAATAACATTTTTTTCAGATTCTGTAAAAGTTAGTAACATTAACCAGCCCCCACTTGAACTATGGCTCTCTCTTTAAGGGGGTAATTCAGCAATGTAGGAAGTCAGCTGCGGATCCTTTGCCTCACTTTGCACATGCTGTTATGCGCTCGCTGATGTCCTGCATGCGGACATCAGCGAACGCTGTAAAGGGATTCCAGTCTTGGCGAGAGCACGCGAGTTGCTTCACCGAGACTGGAATCCCTTTAAAGCATTCGCTGATGTCCGCGTGCAGGACATCAGAGAGCGCATAACAGCATGTGCAAAGTGAGGCAAAGGATCCGAAACTCACTTCGCACTTTGGTGAATTCCCCCCTAAGAGTTATTTTAGCTGAACTTTCTCAAATACTTGATATCATGGCACATGTCACAAATCTCTGTAGATGCTAAGAACCCCAATGGTCTCTGAGACTGATTCCATTTGTAGAGCAGGTTTATTGTGGGAACCCCTTAAACTGATATCCTATTTCCATGCTGTCTGCGCTACAGTAGTTTAAATTTTTTTAGATTTTGTTACAGTGTTGAAAACTTGATGAGGCATGCTGCACAAAAGTCTTTAATCAATATACACATATTGGATAACTATCCTGTTTATTTTATAGATTTGTTTTAGGGTGGGCAACATTAGCTTGTATGATCATTGAAAATCTTCCTAAAAATGTGCTGCAACTTTCAGATGAAAATGTTTCCTTTAATAGTCAGTGTTAGTTTTGGGATCAAGCAGCACATCTACTTGATATTAACTGGTATTAGAGTTTTAGGTTAACTGTCACTAACTTAACACATTTCTATAACATTTATTATGTATAGATGGAGTAAACATGGACATCATTTCATAAACCCAACCCACCAATTAGCTACCTTCTTTTGTATAGATATAGAAAGTGTGGGAATTTCCCGTCCCCTGTTTAGATCCTTGAGTTTGTCACAGTCCTTATCCTATAAATACAGGAAAGAATCATTCAGCTTGTACTAGACTGAACCCTAGAGAAATCATTAAAAGAGCTGATTAGTGGGATTGTGGCTGCCATTGGTATATGTATGTAC
>WMED01017604.1:0-12632 GCA_019650415.1 Pipa parva | reverse complement strand
CTGGGTTCAGAGCACTGATGGTTTCTTGGGAATGCTGGGAGTTTGAGTTCGCTAACAGCTAGAGGCAGTATACAGATGTAGTGGGGCTGTTTGTGTCTTTTGAAATCAACCTATCCTGATGTATGTATATTTTTATATATATAGCGCCACTAGGTTACACAACACTGTACAATCCAACAATACAGTAATAATACAGACAAGGGGAAGTGATTGACAAAGAACAAGTGAAGTAAATTACAAGTATATAATCAAGAAAATACATCCCTCTAAGTACCTGGCCATGACTGAAACAAGATAGTGGAGGTCCCTGCCCCATAGAGCTTACAATCTAAGTAGGAGGAAGACTTACATAAACATATAGGAGGGTAACAAGAGCAGTAGGATAAAGTGTTAGTTCATTTGGCTATAGGTGCCATTTAAATAAGAAAATAAATATAGATTTTGAATATGTAATTGCATAAATATTAACATAGACATGAAAACCAGTGTTAGTGCTCCAAGAGGTAAGATTTTAATTTAGATTTGAAGATATTGATGGATTGATCTTGGCGGAGGTAGAGGGGTATACAATTCCAAAAATAAGGGGCAGCAAGAGAGAAGGGATTACGATGAGAACGGGTAGTCTTGGTGAGGGGTTCCTGACGGAGGTTGCCTTGTGAACACGCATTAAAGGGATAAGTAACACCTACAAAAAAGAAAAATATGAAAATTCCCATTTGAATAGGCATGGCAGCACTTAAGTATAATAGATAAATACGCCGGAGCTTTTTTGCGCTGCGCTTAATACGCTATTGTGAACAGCCTAAATGACAAAGGTCTTAAATCTGTAGGCAAATTCTGAACCATGTGCTTCCTTATTGGGGAAGAGCAGTTTTAAGGCAAGTGGTACTCTGCGTTTCGCACTCATCTTACTATGTTAGAATGCCAAGCAAAATACAGCTGCGTGCATTTGCAGCGCACGATGCTATCGCTCAGGGGAGGGGGGGGGGGAGCGATTCCGAGACACACGGTTCAGTTTGAAGCTGGATTAATAATAAAGTATTCTAGTATATAATGTTATTAAAAGCACATTATACTGACAAATGACTTTTGAGTAAATATGTAAAAGTTGATGCTAATTAAAGGAAAATTCACATTCCTGTAAAGCAGCTTGTTCTTTTTACAGAGCTCCAGCTATTTATAGACCAGGCTGCGAAATACAAAAATACAACCCAATAGAAAAAAATGTGGGTTTTGTTATAGAAACACACACAGAGGTCTTGTATGCCATTGTTTGTGAAACATGCAGTCCCTCTAGATTTGGAACTACAATTTCCAAGATTCCCTGAAAGGGCCTGAAGCTGACGATTGGTAGGGATTGCAATTTAGCAACGGCTCCCTTTGCTGAATTTAAACTCCAGCAGGCCAAATGCTGCAAACTTGCAGTACTGCCAACAGTACATTGTATTCTTATGATATTTAGCTACCTATAGATGTTATGCGCAATTTTAAATTTTTTTGTAGGTGTTACTGGTCCTTTAATAGATCATTGAACTCTTCTCCTTTTAACAGTAAAAAGGGGGACAAAGTTCAAATGTGCAGCCTAGGGACTGCCTGGGAGTAGGATGGAAGGCGTGGTACTGTAGCTCCAGGATTAGATCATGTTCAGTGGATCGCATATCCTTCTGTACAGAGAGTAATAGCTTTTACCCATAAGCCATCATAAAAGGGACACAGAAGCATCAGAGGCAGAAGATGCGACGGGGTAGTTTTATTCACATAGAATTTTATAATGGGTTACTAATGCCTGAAGAGCTAGCAATCTAAACATATGTGCCACCCAGGGGCGCTAGAGGAGCAGCGCCTGTTAGCTCGGCTGCAGAAGATGCTTTTTAATCCTTTAACAGGTTTTAGAGCATAATCTGATTTTGCATCTAATAAAATGCACTCTTCCAGCCATCTGGCGATTGACATCTGCAAGGAATACCCAGAGGAGTGGGTCGGCGTTAGGGAGTATCAGAGTACAGCGCCAGGGGGAGTACTGTACAGGCTTGGCAGTGACCTATATTAAGGGGAAGTTAACTTTAATATATCTTAACGTATATTCTGTTGAAAACTAAGGGGGTGCCCCCAGCAGGATTCATTGACTCTATAGGAACCAGATATTAGTTTTTTTTCTAATAAACAGGAGATATATGTAAAATAACTCGATAACAGGCTCTACTTTATACCTTTGTGGTATTATAATAGTAATAATAATCAAGGAATTAAATGACCAGTGATGCCAAAAAATAAAAGATTTCCATTTGGATTAGCATGGCAGTTGTTCAAATGAATGTTAGTGCTTTCTGTCTGTTTTTATCTTTACTGATGTTGTTAAATGGATGTAATCTTAGAAGAAAGATTTTAAATAATGTAATTTTTCCTTTAATCACGTGTAATGCTCAGTGCATAAATCCATTCCCGTACCCATCCAGTAATCATTTTTTATTTTTGTTTACCATTGCAGAGCTCCACTCAGGAGATTGGGGAAGAGGTGGATGATGGAGTTATCTACAGCATCTCCCTCCGAAAAGTGCAGCTCCACCACAGCGCCAACAAGGGGCAGCGATGGCTGGGGGTAAGCAGAGTTGCATCTCCAATGGGCAATGCAGATGGCGGGCTCGTCGGCACCCGGGATACCACGGTGAGGAAGGCAGGGACAGAGGAATCTGGAGTGGGGGGTTGGGGGACTTTACTAAATGACATGCCAAGAAGATCCTTTTAAAATAGAAACCATGGGTGTTTAGGTTGTCCGGGGGTGCTGGGAGTTGTAGTGAAAGAAGAGTTAGAGGGATGAGGATGCTTGTCCATGAAATTAAAGGATTCCATACTTGCATTAATAGAAGGCTTTGGATGAATTACAATCACACTGAAACAATTACAGACACTTTAGTAAATGTTGCATGTCTGATAAAACAGTTGTTTACATAGATTTAAACATTGTTAATTAGAATATTGGGGGAAGCAATTTCCTGTGCGCTTGCCACTTCCTATTGTCATTTTATAGAATGACGGCTCACGCAATATGTGATATCTTTATTTCCCTGTGGGGTACAGAATTATTTACACATAAATACACAAGGCATACTACCTGAGCAGTATTGTACATTTTGTGCACTCAGCAATAGAGAGACTATAACCTGCTCCAGCTATTCTTTTTTAAAATGTCTCATTTAATCAAAAGAGAAAAGAGATCTCCCAGGAAAGATGGGAGGAGAGTAAAGTTGAAGAAGCATTAGGCTCACCTGCAAGTATGGTTATATATTCTAGCCACTATGTTTTATTCTGTGACTCAAAGACAGCAATATAATCTTTTATTGGGAAAAAAATAAATCTTTGCCTCGGCTGAGCCATTCTGCATAGATTGCACTGGAACAGCACACCCTAGTGGTAATATGCAGTTACCAGGTGTCTTGCTGTTGAAGTGCTACCGCAACAGAACTAGTGGTCATAAATAGAGATTGCAGTTGCTATTCATGTCTAAGGAGAATCCCTCAATTTAAAATCAAATGTCATGTTGTAAATATTTATAAATGCAAATATGCAAAAAAATAAGTGACATGTAAACTCTGCTAAGCTGCTACTTATTTAGGGACACGTTAAATCACTGCTGAAGTCCAGCTTCCAAATATCACAAACGTTGCTGTTGGTTTTATAAATGTGTTGGACTTAGTCAAGCTCCAGATTAACTACAAAGGACCAGTAACAATGTGTTATTGTTAAAGTGAAATTGCTGATTTGTATTGCTTTGTAATTCTTTTTCTCATCGCTGATTGCTTACATTTTTGATCTGTTGCCCGCCCTCGCCCAGTTCCATTGTTTTTTTCAGTGAAATGCATGTAGACAGTGCATATTCCTAACTGGCTCCTATATTCCAGGTTGAGTGAAAATAAACATATTTCTCAAGAAATAAAAAAAAATCTTAAAAATTTCTAGAAATATTTTAGAACTCCTAAGAGTGGAGATGAATTGTTAAGGCATTTATAAATACACGTGTGGCGGTTTTTATATATACACACATTGACTGTGCTATTCTTATCTGACTAGACGAAATCACTGACCGCTTCAGGGAGTGGTAAGAAGGTCAACAAGGCTATGAGGCTAAGTGCAGGTCAGCCAACACCTTACTATAAAATCTGCACAGTGAGAGGGTGGAGGCCACATGCCGCAACCCCCCAGCCTCCTTCCAGAGGCTTTATCATTTACTAAATCTTAGAAACACAGCTGCAGATATTGCATTTAATGGTAGGGGAAAAAATGCAAGCACAATATAACAGACTGAATATATAAAAACCACAGTAGCCACCTCAGGCGCAACAAATCTTTTATTTTTAATTACAGTTCGACATTACAAAGGGAGGCCCAAATTTGCTCTGGTTTTCTAAACTGAAAATGCAACTCCTGCTCCCTGCAGATTTTTTGGGCTCTGATATCGATTAACTTGGTCTGATCTGTTTTTTTTTTTAAGGAAGAATTTACTAAAATTAAAAGTAGAGGTTCTTTTTTCCCCCTACTTTATTTTCCCGTATGCGTTGAGTAAAATGTATAGGCGCAGTTTTAATGGTGCCTGGACAGACTTATTTATCTGCATATTTGTTTTTAATAATAGCTGTGGGATCGGCCATCTTGATTCTCTGCAGAGTTTTCATGAAACGGCATTCATAAATTTGATTGGCTGGTAGCCACTTCTATATGCAGTTGCCAAAGCAACTGTACAGCATGATTGTTCCACCCTGCTTATCAAATTGAATCCTTGCGATGTAACCTGGTGTTGCTGGATATCTGTGTGTACGGGGTTGATTCCTATCCATTGCCTCTGATAGTGAAAAGTTAAATATTTGCATATGGGTTACAATGTGTGCTTTGCCTTCCCAGGTGGAGAATGAGTCAGCCTTAAGCCTGTATGAGACATGCAAAGTAAGAACTATAAAGGCAGGGACGCTGGATAGACTGGTGGAATACCTGGTCTCTGCATTTAAAGGCAACGATTCCACCTACGTCACTATCTTTTTGTGTACTTACCGAGCGTTTGCAACCACAAAGCAAGTTCTGGACCTCTTGTTGAACAGGTACTTTAAAGGGGAATATAAATGGGTTTAGAACGAAAGGATCTGGTACTTTATTTCCTTGTTAATAGTCAATAAAACCTTCCAGCATGAACTATTTCCAGATCCTTAATTTTGTATTAATGTTATGGACAGGGTCTTCCATACTGCTTTCTCCCCTACTGAATGAAAAGGTTGTTGCAAACAGTGCCCCTAGTGAGCAGATTATAGAGTCACACATAAAGTACATTGCTTGTCCCAGCTATATGAATGGAATAATCACTCCCAGCATGCCTGTAAGGCTATACACATTAGTCCATATATAGACACTAACTGTATTCATTCATAAAGAGATGTGCTTCTTAGAGTTAAAGTTGAAGGGCAGCAGCGATCGATCCATCTTACTTATTGTTTTTGTCATCCCAGATTTGGGCGCCTGCGTCCGCAGTTAAATGGGGAACATTCTCATAACGCAGTGGATGAACACGTAGAGCTGAAGAAGTAAGTGACCCGCGAGTTGCGTATTGGAACGCTGCATGCAATACAGCAACAAACATTTCAATTTTAAAGGACCAGTAATGAAACAAATTATTATTATAGTTATTGCTATGCAGTGTTTTTTTTTTTTTTTTAATGTTCTCTTTAAAGCCAAAGTCATGAGTTTTTTTGTTTTTTTTAAATTGCTTTTGTTTTTCATTCTGAGAATTGCAGACATCTTTTAGATAATATCAATGCATATGGGATTTTTACATTTACATTTTACAAAATTTTTGCATTTTGATGTTACTGTGCCTTTACATGAACAGACCATATTTGCTTGTGTGTGGCTTTAAATGTATTTTTAAATTGGGTGTGGCCTGAACCAGCCTATAACCGATCAGAGAATGAATGGTTCTAGGCTATTCTGTAGCCACTACATTCTGTTGACAACACAAACTTTAATGGAGCAAATTGCAATGCAATACATGTAATTTTAAAAGAGCGCTTACATTAACTGATATTATTTGTGCATTGGTATTTTCGGTCTGGCCAGGAGACTTATGGGTTAGTGTTGCTTTGTAAGCAACTTTGTCTGGTTTACAAACTAATCTTGGCTGAATACCTGAGCCTACTGACCCCAGACCATCAAATGGTTTGTGCACAGTTTAGTGAAGGTTAGTCATTGTGATTTATTCAGATATGTGTCAGATTTATAGGATATTAATAAGATCCTAGATTTCGTTTGGTATTTTGTGTGCGCGCAATGCGATTTGTGATCCTTAAATTCTACTTTGTACCCCTCCCAACAGCACTATTTCATCAATCATAGGAGCGTGGCTGGATCAGTATTCCGAAGATTTCCGTCAAGGTCCAGATTACATTTGCCTGAAGCAATTACTATCCTACTTAAGACATAACATCCCAGGGTCGGACTTGGAACGCAGAGCTCACAATCTTTTGACACAGTTTCAAAGGCAGCAGCACAGTGAAATGGAAGCTGATGGTGAGTTTAGAATAGCACAAAATTCCTATAATGCCATAGTTCAACTTTCCTATAATCCCATAGTCCAGACTTCCTATAATCCTCTAGTTCAAACTTTCTATAATCCTGTAAGCTTTAGACTTGAGTTGGGTCAATGCAATGGAAAGGGAATGCTGAGCATTTTAAGGCTGGACTTTGTTAAAGTTTAAATCCATGAGGGTCAACCCCTGTTCTTCTTGTTGAGTATGCAACATGCTCTAGCTTTCCTTTGCTCATTTGTTTTTCATCCCTGAGGATTTGTTCTTGTTTTATCATGCAGTGGTGGACCATATGGGCTGCACTTTTCGCCTTGTAGAAGATAGTTTGCTCTCAGAGGTTAAACCGGACTTCTTGTCTTTCCAACAAGATGTGGTAGCGGAACAGTTTACTGTTATGGATGCTGTAAGTCATTTTAAATCCTCCCTGTACCTTGTTCATTTCCCTTTCCTTGGAACCTGCTAACTCTTCGTTTTCAACCATAGGAGCTCTTCAAGAAGGTGGTGCCTTATCACTGTTTGGGTTGCATCTGGTCGCAACGGGACAAGAAAGGAAAGGAACACTTGGCTCCAACCATCAGAGCAACTGTCTCCCAATTCAACAGCGTCACCAACTGTGTTATATCCACATGTTTGAGCGATCGATCTCTGAAACCCCAGCAGAGGGCCAAGGTGATAGAGCGCTGGATAGAGGTGGCAAGGGTATGTTTCAACCATCCAAGAAACCCAACCATATTCTGTACTATGAACAGTCTATTTTTTTAAACTACTGTTCCTGTTGTATCCCTACAGGAGTGTCGTATTCTTAAGAATTTTTCATCGTTGCGTGCGATCTTGTCAGCACTACAGTGTAACGCCATCCATCGACTGAAGAAAACATGGGATGAAGTCTCCAGGTGAGGTGAATTAGCAGAATCGGTAGCAAACAATGCATTCAAGAAGAACTAAACTTTGGATTTATCCATTAATAAATAATTAGTTCCGAAATCTACAAACTTGAATCACTGAGTTCTTGACTTACTATTAAGAAGTTAAGAGTTACTGAATCGTGATCTCCCTTGATATAGTACAAGGTATCCATTTTCAAGATTTAGACATGCCCCCTTCCTCTCAGATACTAAATACATTGGGTCTGTGGCACAGGTCCTGGTAGAGCAAGTCAGAGTTTGTTAATCCATGTGACTCGTTTTATTATCTAAGATGGTGGCCAAGATATGCCAAGGGGTATGAAAATAAGGGTACGGTGGGCAGATTTTGAAATACTGAAATATATAATCATTCGTTTAGCGCTTTAGTTTAATTGAATAGGCTACTGTGTTAATCTCTGTCCTGGGTGTTTAAGTTAACCCAGTTCTTTTCCTACTTTTCCAGGGAAAGTTACCGGATGTTCATGGAACTCTCCGAAATCTTTTCTGATGAGAACAATCATTCTTTGAGTCGTGAGCTGTTAATTAAGGTGAGAGAATGATCCGCCGTGAAATGGCCTTCTTATATTCATAGATACAGTAAAGTCATTCTTAATAGCGTATAAATTAGCCTTTTAACACTGGCTTTGGAAAGCCAATCACTCCCACATTGATAAAAATCTTGTTTGTTTGTTTTTTATATTACCCAGAAATCCTAACTTTTATAGGAACGTCCGCCAATAAGAAAACAGACAGAATATATGGTTTTAGTGGCCCTTCGATCTATGTATAGTTCCCGTGATTAGTATCTCTTATAACCTTTACAGTTCTTTTTATATTGATGATCAGTAACGAGGAACAAAATGATTCTTTAATAGTAACGGTTGATAGTTATCTGCAAGTCTACCCACTGTATATTATTTTTGCTAGTAGGTGCTTGTTTGTTCTGTTTTAGTTGCATTATTTTTTTTATTATTATTTAAATGAAAGCCATGCTTGGTTCTGTAGCCACGCTCACTTTGTTTTTGTAGTTAAAGGGCTGACTATCTGATTGTGACCCAGATCTTTCTTCATGCTGCGGCGTCCCCCACCCGTCTAACCTGCAGCCACCCTGATGGGTGTGCTTGGAGCTTTTCTGCTCTGATAGGCTCTGATAATACGTGCTAGGCGGGCAGGCACTTAATCATTTTCTTTCCATGCATGCTTGTGTAATATCTCTTATCAAGAAAGGGGAACCCCGTGGTCCTTCCCCAGAAACGGAGAATTTCCATGAGTCACGAGAGGTGGGCTTAGGATTCCGCTAGAGGCTGTGTATATGGGAGTATTAAGGGATTCCCTTTGTCTTATCTCCTTCAGCCAGTTAGAGACATCACTCAGCCCAACTCCTCTTTACATTGCCAGTCTAGTCTTATCAGTGCTAGTGTGAGGCATTTAACAGTGAAATTCCATTTCTAAAGCACATGTTTACTTGTTACAGGCCAACCCAAATTTTCCTATATCAAGTTTGCCAATTAGACAAAAATATTTTTATTTCACTGCCATTAACCCCTTCTTTTGTCTATTAAAAGGACTTTTTTTTTTTCTTGAAGAATCGACACTCAATCTTATTAGGGAACTTTGAAGTAATGTTTTGCAGAAGTGTTACTATTGACAACACTAACAGGAAAATAAAACCAGAAAATAAAATATACAATGTTCTTTAGTGTGTGCGTGTGTTTATATGTGTGCATATTTGTGTGTATGTATATATATATATATATACATACATACACAAAAAAAAATTGTCTGTAGTTCCCCTTTAAGTTCCATAAACAAGCAAATGCTAAAATGTTTCCCAGAAGCCTTTTGGATTAACTCTCTGATGCCTGTTGTCCAAAGGGAAAAATATTTACTGAATAAGCAAAAACCCCAAAGATAAAACAAATAAAATGAAAATAATGATATATGATGTTGTGGTTCTGACCCGCTGTTATAAGTAGATGTTCCTTAACAGAATAACAGCTCTGTGTGCTTGTGATAAAGCTGGGATTAGTCTGGAGACGTAAAGCAGTCTGCCCTGAATACTTGGAAAAGCACAGAGGGTCATGAGCCGATATGAGCAGTGCTCATGGGAATTAGGGTGTGCCTGCCGTCTGATGTCATACAACACTGTATTCACTGATGTAACAATGCTTCAATTCAGTTCTGCAAAGTAACAATAGTTACTTCAAAGCATATTTTAACTCTTTCTTTAACAAATGGTTTTCTTCAGGAGGGGACATCCAAATTTGCAACTCTGGATATTAACCCTAAAAGGGCACAGAAGCGTCAACAGCAACAAAGAGAAATGGTACGTTCTGAGTGAATCCAATGGATGCCTGGTTCAGGAGGTTGGGGGGAGGGAGGGGGGGTGAATGGATTCATTTACCCCACATCAATATCTGTTGTAACTATGCGCCCTCTGCTGTCAGCTGAGAGTACGGCTTACTATTTTTTTTTTCTGTATTATCTGCTGTTTGCAGGGGGTCATGCAGGGCACTATTCCTTATCTGGGCACTTTTCTGACTGACCTAGTGATGCTGGACACTGCAATGAAGGATTATCTAGAGGTATACACTGTTATTATGCAAAAACTCTATCTATCTATATCTATCTATCTATAGTTAAGATAGAGTGGTCGTGTTAGTCCACAGATGCAAAAAAATATTGCAATGCTCTCTGTCTCGACTGTCTCTCTCTCTCTCTCTGTGTGTGTTTATGTGCAATCATTCATTATTTTATAATGATGTTGTTTTGTTGCAGGGAGGGCTCATCAACTTTGAGAAAAGGCGAAAGGTGAGTCTCGGTCACTTCTGCTCTCCTTGTCTCCCCCCCCCAATGGAGTCTGTTTGATTATAATGGAGCTTGATCGTGCTTTCTCTTTGTGGATTAACAGGAATTTGAGGTCATTGCCCAAATCAAGTTGCTGCAGTCAGCCTGTAATAACTATAGCTTCCTGCCCGAGGACTCATTTGTCGAGTGGTTTCACAGCGTGGAGCGTCTGACCGAAGCAGAGAGGTGGGTTTGCTATAATCACCATTTATAGAACCGCAGCTTGGTGTCGCAATGCCAGACCTTTTCAAAAAAACACATTGATAAAGTCAAAAGGATATGCTCTAATGATTTATTAAGATTTTCATTTTCTAATGGAAATAAATATGTTTAAAGACCTATTTTTATTTGATTTGGAGGAAGCCATTTTTTTTCTATTCCCATAATCCTCATTTTAACCCTTCCTCAATACATCCTCAAACACTCCTCCAGATTTACGGTATACAGTAGATGTGAAATGAATTTTCAGAGCACTGTAATTAACAGATTTAACCCAGAACTAGAGTTTGTTCGTATATTTGGCCACATTTTTCTCTATGTCTTAAATTATTGCTACTTACTACTGTGTATTTTCCTAAATGTGGGGTGGTACAATGTAGATGTTAAACCTTCCACAATCTCGGTGCCAGTCCCTTGTATCAAACAATAAAACATCTCCGCATGGGGACAAAGGAATCAATATCCCCTTTACTCTTATCTTTCAGTTACAACTTGTCTTGTGAAATTGAGCCCCTGTCTGAATCTGCCAGCAACACTTTAAAAGCCAAGAAAAACCCTGGAATTATCAAACGATGGAGCGAGTAAGTACCTTTTAATAACCGCTGGTGATGTAGTGTGGATAAGGACTCTGCAATCGCCATGTATCAATCCATGCAGTTATTTACCGGATCATTTCTTTCCTGTAGCCGGCAGCCCCCGAACCCCGAGCACTGCGCTAGCGTTAGTTCCCATTCCAAGTCATTCGACCAGCTGAAGTGTAGCCCGCATCTCTGTGGAGGAGATACCACTGACTCTCTCAGCGTCACCTCGGCTGGTTCCAGCAGTTCAGACGTAGACGAGATCAACATCAGCTTTGTCCCAGAATCTCCGGACTGTCAGGAGAAGAAGGTACGAGAGGGACCTCCACCCCAAGTGCGGCCGACGCAGCCATCGGAACCTTGTGTTCCCGAGGGGGTCAGTCCCTGATCTTTCTGTGTTTTGCTGTATGGAAAGGAAGAGTGTAAACCTATTCCCAAACCAGACACAAATATTTGTAATATAATTTAAAAAAAAAAAGTTCCCCTTTAATTAACTCAGAAAAATATGATGGCAAACCTTATTGTGCACCCAAGGCATTCTTTAGTAATGTTAAAACTTCATGGGAGTGGCCATCTTGCAGTGTCTTTGTAATAGGGCGCTGTTCTGTATTTGTCTAGGTTGCTTGTTTATGAAAGCAGACTATTTGTGTTTGTGTTTTCTGTTTACTGTTTACTGAAATTTTTTACAAAAATTATTCTTTCCTTGATCTCTAGTTTTGGGAATCGACTTCTCTCTCATCGCTGGACACCTCTGGTATTGGGTCAGGCTCCAGCAGTGCTTCCTCCTCTTCCGTTTCCTCGACTCCTGTTTCTGCCTCTCGGACGCACAAGCGGTCTGTGTCTGGAATCTCCAGCTACTCTTCCCTATCCCTTCCTTTGTACAACCAGCAGATAGACGATTGTTGCATCATTCGAGTCAGCCTAGATGTAGACAATGGCAACATGTACAAGAGCATTCTGGTAAGAGAACACTTTGATATCTGGTTTTGTTATTAGAATTCTTAGCCCTGGTCTGATTGGATCATTGTTGATTAACATGGTTTCCTTTAAATCCCATTGGCTTCCATATTTGATAGCCCCCCTCATGCTTGTTAATTGTTACTACAGGTAACAAGCCAGGATAAGACACCAGTTGTGATTCGGAAAGCGATGGCCAAACACAACATAGATGGGGAGCGTGCAGAGGACTATGAGCTCGTACAGATCATATCTGAGGAGAGAGGTATGCACTTCCACAAAAGAATCTGTGTACTGAAACCAACTGACAGATGTAAACATTTTTTTCAATTAAAAAAACAGGACAGCAGATACTCATATGGGAACTGTACAAACAGGAGTGACTTGTCCAACTGCTTCCTCAGTTAGAGATTCTGGTACACCGATATCTGGGGGGTACAGAGCATTAAGAAAGTAGGGCAAATAGGTGAAAAATAAGGCCATGGTCAATGGATTGTCAGAAATTCTAGGGCAATATACAATCTACAGAATGGGGTACCCCCCCCATCTTTAATCCACCC
>WMED01017603.1:0-12952 GCA_019650415.1 Pipa parva | reverse complement strand
TACATCATAGAAATGACTTCCATGCTTTTTCTAAGAGACAGTGATGCTTGCGGTTTCATAAACATAAATATTTCTCAGCGGTGTTTTAAATATTGTCAGTGTTCGTGTTTTTTTTTTTTTTTGTAAGAAAGGATAACTGGTTAAGAAGGAATATACTTGAAAAATCCCATAGTCTAAACAAAAGATAATTTATTTTCTAAGGGTTCTCCATGCTGCACTGATCTAAAACACTGGCAAATAGTTAACATTAGCCAGATAACATTACTTATTAATTTTTGGCACAAAAAAAATGACTTCACTGCTGTCTTTATTTGCGGCTTTCTGTGTTCTCAAAACAATTATGAAAGCCCTCTAGTGGTTATCAAGAAGAGTGCATTTCAGAGAGATGTACAATGAAGCACACCAAGTGCAAGTGCATTCTCATTGAGAATTTTCCCCACTAAAATAGAAATTTATGCCACTTGGGAACTGGTAGACACTATCTCCACTAAAGCACAGCAGGGCTTAAAGTAAACCCTGTATATAAATATTTACCTACTGTCAAGCAATAAATCAATTAAGAAATTCCTGACTCACCTCTTAACTCAGCAGAGCTCAATATCCCTCTGCAACGGCATTGTCTCAGTGAAGGTCTTCCTGCTATGGGCAGTATAGAGTTAAATACACGCCCCCTCCTCTAACTGACTTTTCTCTCCACAGTTCGATAGCACAGGCTATCAAACAGCTCTTATCTGCGGATGCTCAGGGCTATAAACAGGTTTTTCAGATAGGAGAGCTGGAAGAGAGATTGTGTCTCTCTGTATAGTTTGTGATGTCACCTGGGGCGGGGTTAATCGGCACTGCTCAGGAAGAGTCTGTACACAGAATGGGAGGGAGAGCAGGGCTGTTTGATTAAGAGGTGAGAACTCCTGATCCCAAAATCTTTTTTAGATTTTAATGTTTAAGTTTAGGTTTATACGTTATAAATGTAAAATATATGTATAGTTTTGTCCATAACTTTACTTACACTTTAAAGGGGCACTATAGTGCTAATATAATTGCACACATAGATATAAAACTCCTTTATAGTAAGCCAATTGCTTTCACAAATAGTTAACTTTTTTTTTTTTTTTTTTTTTTTTTTTTTTTTTTTTTTTTTTTTTTTTTTAAGGGAAGAAATAATACTTGCCATTTGTTTCCCTTAACTAGTTTTCCTGAGAGCTGACATTTTCCTCCTCCCTTCTCTTTCTGTTCTACAAGTCAGACAACACGAGAAGAAAAAGCTGCCTGACTGCCATTAGTTCAACAGTATGCTTACCTTTTGGCCGCATAAATTAAGTTGGAATGCAGGAGATTACAGAGGGAAAGCTGACTTGTGCACATGTGCTAAGTAGTAAGTAGGGCAAAAATGTACAGGGGTGGGAACCTTTTCATGGAAAACTGGCCAGTACATGTCACATACACATTTCCTGGTGCAGGAGTTTATCAGTGCTGCCTACTCAATCAAAGTCTTCTCACTAAGGTATAGTACTGGATATGTAAAAATGTAATTTGCCTATAGTTCCCATTTAATATGTCCTTGTTAGATTTCATACTTAGAAGGATTCTCGGGAGCAGAAAGGAAGAGACAGTGGGGGACGAAAGACATAAATATGTAAGTTTATTCCTACCCCTAGATTTACAAGTGCTTTAGTTCTCCTTAAGAAGTTCTAAAAACAAGATCAAGAAAATTTTTCTTTACATGTTTGGCAAGACCTGGCAAAATAGTCTGTCAAGGCATTACTTTTTTTCTGTGGAGGATCTGCACATTGATTTTATACAAAATAGTCCCCAAAGGTAATAGTTCGAAATGTGATTTGTAGTTTCTGCTTATCTTTATTCTTTTGTTACAACACTGACTTAAAGGGGAACTATAGTCAGAATACATATTTTGATATGCGGTACTATACCTTAGTGATAAGCGTTGCTCCCCAGCAGTTGTTTTATGGGATGCAGGATGATTGATTACTTAACACTCCCGCACCAGGAAATATGTGTGTGACATGTACTGGCTAGTTTTCCATGAAAAGGTACTCTCTCCCAGACATTTTTGCCCTACATACTACTTAGCACATGTGCACAGGTCAGCTTTCCCTCTTTAATCTTCTGCATTCCAGCTTAATTTATGCTGCCAAAAGGTCAGTACACTGCTTAACCAATAGCAGTCAGGCAGCTTTTTATTCTCATACAGAAAAGAAAGGAGAGGAAGAGAAAAATGTCAGCTCTTTGGAAAACTAATTAAGGGAACAAACTGCAAGTATTATTTCTTCCATACATTTTTTTTTAACTACTTGTGCCATCAATTGGCTTAGTATAAAGGAGTTTTATATGTATGTGTGCAGTTATATTGGCACTATAGTGCCCCTTTAAATAAGTTATATTTTTAAAAAAAGATTCATGAATGCAGCAATATATGTATTAAGGCTGGTATAAATGGTGCAGTCATTGTTAATTTAACTAATATTTGTGTATGCAGTCTACTGATAAATACATACACACTCTAGTTCTGGTCATCATGGGAGTTTTTGTCACTCAAGACCGTTGTAAGACTCCAGCCCTCAAGATGTCTCTGACCGGCCCGCTGGAGAATATAAAACTGGGGGCTTGGCCAACCGCCATAGGCATCAGCATGCTAGACACGCACCCCCGGCCCTCTGAAGTCATCCGGGCCATTCACGCGACCTGATGACGAAGACGTTTGCCCACCCCAGGTTTACACAAAACAGCCGTCTGCCAATAAAGCATGTGTATAGCTTTGAGGCAGAATTTATTCTGTGGAAATCTATTTTTGTTAGCCTGTTGAATTTTCATCTTTTTTTTTTTTTATTTTAAGGGTGTATATTTTATCATTCGCTTTGCTACAAAATAGCTGGTCATATATTTAGCATATAAAATTAGATCCAAGTTCGTTAAAACATGCACACAACATATAAATGTCCACATCCATATTATTAGCTGAGCTGTATTACATTACCTGCTTTGGAACCTAATTTATGTTCATCTTGTACAATAGGTTTCAGGTTTTTGTAAATCACAGCATCGTTTTTTTTCGAGCACTTACTACATCTGCCTTTTTAAACTTATTCCAGTAGATGTATCTCTTAGTTAAAAATGTAATGATGATTGGGAAAACAATCAGAAGATCATAGGGTGAACCTAATGGAAGAAGACCAAGAAATGATTGTGTGTGTTAGGCTGTGTAATATGTGTATTTTCTAGTTTTATACAGACAGAATCTCCTCTCTGCCCTCAGGGAGTAAAGGACTTACTGAAGAATTCTACATAAGAGTATGTGGACTGTGGAAAGACCAAAGCAAACAGGCCTTGTTTATCTAGGTGAATTAAAGTTTGTGTAGTGCTGTCATTTTGTGGTTGGTTTTTGTGTGTTCTCCACCACCTGAAGCTGTAATAAACTTAGAATAAGGTCATCAGTTTTTGGTAAACAAGGAACCCTTGCAGGGGTAGCTGTAAAGCCCTATAGAATTAGTTTATTCCTTCAACTTGCAGAACAGTGTTGTTTAGACTTGAGAAAATCAGTTAAGAATGATATTTAATAGCCTGTTTTATAGCTCTATGTAAAGAGTAATAAAATGGTAAAACACATATATTACTGAATTATGTGCTTTCCTAGTGTGCGTTATATTTAGCAGAGGAATGTTTATCCTGTATCATCCCTAATTGACCTGTCAGCCAAATGAGCATGCTGTACTTGGCTATAAAGAGGCTAATCTATATTATTACAGAGTGCTTACTTAACAGCACATATTTTGTTTCAATTCTTCACATGTTTATTGTGGTGGAGTTATTTACCAATTTTGAACTTATATGTCCTTTTTATTTATTTCTTTCATTCTAAATCACTTACATTTCCATCACATACACTTTAGAATAATGGGGAGATTGTTGCTGATAGAGCTGGAATTTTACAACTGCATACAGTATAACATTAATGATCAGTGCTGGATTAACACACCAGGAGATAGGGAAAACTCCTAGTGGACCCTCTTGGAGTTTCAAACTGCACTATTTGTAAGGTTAATGTAAAGAAAGTAAAGGTTTGCAAACTCTTATGCTTAGTAGGGCCCTGATCTCTTGTTAATAGGTGGGCCACAGCACTCCAGTCTTCAGTAAATTGTGTGATTGATATGTGCTTCTCCAACCTCAGGACCAGCGGTTGGGAACCCCTTCTGTATGTGGTCAGTTTGTCTAATTAAAATCTATTCATTATATGTGAAATAAAAGGGTGTTCTGCAATCTGTTTACATCAGTGTCACATTCATGTATGTGTTTGTGAAGAAACTAAATGAAAATTCCATATAAATCTTTCCTGGATCCTGTTTGTTCTGGCTGAACCACTTAATCACATACAGTTTTGCCCACACTTGTGTAAGGAAAAAACTTCCCTGATCTGGTACTTTATAGCCACTAGAGCAGTGCAGATGTTTACTTATCATGGATGGCTAATGACTTCTTTTACTCCGGTGGAGGTTGCCAACTTTTGTGAATGATGAATTTTCCATCATAATTTTCTGACAAACTTACAACCTGGTTGTTTGGGCTGTTGATCTCTTACAGTGATTTTTAGAGGACATAATTCATGCTTTGATTGGTTAATTGGGATCAGAATTACAGAATCAAGTTTTTTTCAGAGTTTCATTTGTATCTAAAATAGATTTTCTCTTTAATAGTGTTTTGTAGGATTGAACCAATGTACCAAAGCACAAGTGTTCTGCTATAAGTAAAACCAAGCAGACTGCTGTCAGCATATTCACTTTTGTTTTTATTGTTTAGATAGCTGAACAGCTGTACCCTTTGTTTGACTTCTGATGGTAGCAGCTGAAATTAGATTAAAGGGGATCCGTAGTGTTTGGCAAATAAATGTGGTTTATGTAATAAAAAGTGATTACTATACTGACCCAAACCCCCACAAATAACAAATAAGTCACTTTTCAATATAAAACGCCTATTAAATTGTCTGCTTGAGCTGCTCCTAACAGTTTGCTGGCTTCTTTCAAATGAACAGTGGGAGTGGTTTTTCCTTCTGAACAGGAAACTACTCTGCAGCACAATGATTAGTTATTTATCTTTTATGCAAATCTTCATTCCAGCCCCTTCACAGACAGGAAATTATTAAAATATATAAAATATTATATAAAGGTAAAATCTGTTATGCAGCAGATACTGCTTAAAAATGTCTTAGTTGCATCTATTCAGTTACAGATTATACTGTGCCTGTCGAGATGGGAATCCCTTTAATGCACATGCTGATGTCCGCGTGCAGGACATCAGCATGCGCATAATACAATTTACGAAGTGAGCCAGAGGCTTCGGAGCTCACTTCGCTGAATGGTGAATTCCCCCCTTGGTGTACTCTCACACTTAGGGGGGAATTCCCCATTGTGCGAAGTGAGCTCCAGATCCTTCGTCTCACTTCACACAGACTGTTATGCGCTCGCTGATGTCCTGCACTCGGACATCAGCGAACGCTTTAAAAGGATTACAGTCTCGGTAAGACCACTCAAGTGGGATTACTCTGTTTATATCACAATATATAATATGTAAAGCTTCAACTACGTATTCAAGCATTAGTATGTAATTTGGAATGTTTAGTTTAACCTAAAGGATTTTGGATGCCAACCTTCAGGTCCCCTTTAAGATCTCCAGTATTCCTTTTGATACATTTTCTTTTCCTTTAAATTGAACTCTAGTCTAATATGTGCCACCTCTTTTGACAGACAATTTTAATAAAAATGAAGAGTACCCACATATGACTGACATATGCAATGAGATTCCATTATGACTGTGATGCTTTTAAAAGCAGTAAATGCTAAATGCATTTGTTTAGTAAACATATAGGGCAGTGGTGGCAAACCATTTTGGCACAGAGTGCCAAAAAGTGACATCCCTCACCAGCACATTCACCTGAAGTGCATGCACTGATGAATGATGTCATTGCGTCTACACTGAGTAAGAGCTCTCCAGCGACTGTCCTATTGGCTAGCAAGCGTTCCTTCAGTTAAGGTCACAGATCTAACCTGAAAACTATCAGGTTGGGTCCACAGCCTACACTAAAGGAGCGCTTGCTTGCTGGAGAGATCAAAGATAGCAGTGGTGGCGACGGCACGTACTCTCTTTGGCACATGTGCCATGGGTTCGCCACCGCTGATATAGAGTTATTTTCCAAGCAAAGATCAGATATAAATAATAGGATAAACATTATTCAGTGGATAATATAAAATTTAAGAAGGTATAACAGCACAATTTTTTAAAAAAATTCTGAAATACCCTGTGCTTGTAGGGAAATGGGCATAAATTGCAAGGATTAAAGAGAAACTAAACAGGCAAGCAAGAAGAACCGCCATTTATGCATGATCAGTTAACCTAGTTAAATTCTGCTGTGTGAGATTTAAGAAGTACTAACAACTCAAAAGTGATTGTGCTGTCTTGGCTCTTGAAACCTACTGTGTTTGGAAAGGAGGGACAAATTTGTTCTACTGAGAGGATAACTGATTTCCAGTAATGCCGGTGATAAGTCTCTGTGGTGCTATCAGACATTGTGCTGTTATAGTGCTCCAGCCAAGTGCCACAGAGCTTAGATCTGAGGAGGAATGCGACGGTCCATCTTAGAAGCAAGGAAATTGGAATGATTATGTCATTATTATGTAATGGAGCATCCCAGTGGAACCACTTTGTCAGCTGCTGGTCCTCTGCATTAATCCATTTTCATTAAACTACACCACGTCTTGAAATAGTGATATATGTTAGTATATGTTCCACACAAATAGTATATGTTAATAATACATCATTTTTTAACTGTTTTTGTAAAAAATGGTTAACTGTTACATGTAACTGCAAAATCTCTCTCTCTCTCTGTATATATGTGTGTGTGTGTGTGTGTGTGTGTGTGTATATATATATATATACATACAATCTTGCAATCTTCCTGTAAACTCTCATAATTATTTCTTGTTGCAAGCTTTGAGTGTATACTAGGATAAAATGTGAAGTGTCTTCTTCATTAATCTACTTAACATAAGATTATGGGGGTTATTCAATAAAGTGCGAATTCGACTGTCGAATTCTCAAACACCGGATTCCCATAGCAAATCCGCGACAATTTCCCCATTGTAAAGTTGGGACAATTTTTTAAAGTTAATATTGCGACAATTTTCTTATAATAAAGTTGCGACTGCGACAATATTCTCATTATAAAGACGCGACTGCGACAGTAGCAACCTATTGCGACTGTCTTTATTTGGCGAATTCTCACCTATACGCAACAATTCGGACTTTAGTGAATAACCCCCTATGTGTGTCTGTACATTCTTTTGGACACGACTTTTTTATGTCTTAAGGTGATGCGCAGGTATTTTACGTCATAATGTGTTTTGAGATCAAACTAATGTCTAAAATATTGTAATGCCAAATTACAAATAGTAGGGCTAAATTCATCCAAAATGTGCAGAATACTTTTTATTTTCTTGAATAATATGCATGATAACTGCGGAAAAAGTGAAGTTATTTGCATGCAGAACACCTCTAGTGTATAAGATATGTATATGTGAATATGCCAGTAATCTTAATTACAGCTCCAGATGCTTTCATGTGCAACCTGGAAGCTTATCTACTTTTTAAGTGGAAATTCCTTGTTTTTTTATATTTTAATGCTTACAAATTATTTATTGTTTTTGTAATTTTGAGCTGCAGAATTGCTATTTGAGTAGGCAAGGGGGGGATGGTGACTTTCCCTTTGGGTATGTTTGTTTTTTTTTTTTGTACACACATTTTTTCTGAACTGACCTAACAGGATTATGCACAGGTATTCCATTGCTAAGTAAAGAAACATTTGTGGCTCATCTACGGTTTTTTTGTACACACTTATTTAGAATATTGCTTTGCCTCTTTTAATTTCTACTATCAACATTTTGATGTTGCTTACACTTCATAGATAGCTTTAAACATATATTTCTGTAAAGTAATTGTGCTTCTATTTAATTGTATACCACGTTACCAACAGAGTTTTAACAGCACAGTCTTTTGTACTGGTGGTCATTTTAGCATTTTTCTGTTTGTTACGTCAGGATGTATGGCTTAGTTTTTAAGTGATGTGTACTAGTGCAAATATTTCTAATATGTAACTAGATTTATTATTATTATTATGCTAAACATGCCTGTTAATAGAGGTGTTAGAGGCATCCCGCATCTGTTTCAGTGAGTGCTTTGTGTTTGATATTAGCTGATGTTTGAGATTTCAATTAAGTATTTGTTATGAATTAGTTTGGGATTTGCCTAAAGTGGATGTGTCAGGTCCATTTAACAGACTCTATTTTTTTAGGAAGTAGCCAGTTGTCTTAAAGCAACTGCTAAATCATGATTTAAGGGATCTGATTGGAGTAACTTTAATGTCAGTCCTTTTAGCCCTGCCCAACACAACTTGAAATTCAAGTCTGGCATCGGAGCAGAAAAAGAAGCAGGGAGTTTGCTTCTTTTATTACAGTCTTAGCTGAATGCTAAAAGCCTACAGCTAAGACAGTGGTGGCGAACCTTTTTGGTACCAAGTGCCAAAAAGGAGATGTCACTCACCAGCGCTGTCCCCCGAAGTGCCAGCGCTGATGAGTGACATCATCGTGCCTGCATCAGGGGAGGAGTGTGCCTGCGTTGGAGCGCTCCTTCAGTGTAGGCTGCGGGTTGGCCTAAAACCTGTCAGGTCGGGCCTGCACTAAAGGCAGCAGTTGTGACGGCACGCATGCCCTCTCTGGCATAGGTTTGCCATCCCTGAGCTAAGACGACTCCCTGCTTCCTTAAAAAAAAAAAAAAAAAAAAAAAAAGTCTGTTAAGTGGACCTGATAAGGTCCAATTTAAGCACTGAGGTTGTGATAGGAAGACTTGGATTGGGAAATATATAAGCTTCAATGAGTAGACTACCACTGAGAAAAATATTTTTGGTATAGGGATAATCAAATATTACATTACTAGTTGTTTATTTTTTGTGTGGGTCTGGGTATATTTATTTATATTGGCCATTGAATTGTGGCTATACGGTATTTGATATGTTTATATATTTTTCTTGCAGAGTTATCTGAAATTGAACCCAATGTATTTCTTCGTCCTTTTCTGGAAGTAATCCGTTCTGAAGACACTACAGGTCCTGTTACTGGGCTTGCTCTGACATCTGTCAATAAATTTCTATCTTATGCACTTATAGGTAAGTGCTTAAATATATAAACATTTGCCTTTTCCCTTGAACTAAACAGTCTTTTTTGTTTTTGTCAGTTTTTTTTATGCTAATGGTACAGTAAACATAACATAATTACTGCAGATGTAAAACTCAAATCACGCTAAAGATATTAAAACACTTTTAATGATTCCTGAGCTGGAGGATGATTGGGATGAGGTTACAGATAAATTATACAGTTTCTTTCTTTTTCCTGCAAAAATAGATTAATACAATGCAAGTGTCTCCAACATTACATATAACCTCAGTCAAAGTTTATAAAACATGCCTTTATAAAATGTTTATATAAACTATACATATTATATTTAATACTTTATAAAATGTGCCTTTATAAAATGTTTATATAAACTATATACTGTATATTTTATTTAATACTTTATAAAATGTCCAGAATCTGCAAAAAAGCACAAAAATTACAGACACTATATAGTGCCGCATCAAAAGTATAATAAAACACTTTGTGATAAGTACCACCACCTAAAAGAACAAGGTGAGTGTTTGAAGTTAAAAGTACACCCAAAAAAACATGTAAAACACACAAAATGGTGCCAGATATATATACTAGCCGCTCACCAGATATAACCAAGTAATCATCATTCAGTAATTACTTGGTTATATCTGGTGAGCAGCTAGTATGCAGTCATATGCAAAAGTTTGGGTACCCCTATTAATCTTAATCATTTTTAATTCTAATTATTTGGGTGTTTGCAACAGCCATTTCAGTTTGATATATCTAATAACTGATGGACACAGTAATATTTCTGGATTGAAATGAGGTTTATTGTACTAACAGAAAATGTGCAATATGCATTAAACCCAAATTTGACAGGTGCAAAAGTATGGGTACCCTTATCATTTTATTGATTTCTACACTCCTAACTACTTTTTACTGACTTACTGAAGCAAAAAATTGGTTTGGTAACCTCATTGAGCTTTGAACTCCATAGCCAGGTATATCCAATCATGAGTAAAGGTATTTAACGTGGCTAATTGCAAGTTGTTCTCCTAATTGAATCTCTTCTGAAGAGTGGCAACATGGGCTCCTCAAAACAACTCTCAAATGATCTGATTGTTCAACGTAGTTTTCATTGGAAGGATACAAAAAGTTGTCTCAGAGATTTAACCTGTCAGTTTCCACTGTGAGGAACATAGTAATTAAATGGAAGACCACAGAGACAGTTCTTGTCAAGCCCAGAAGTGGCAGGCCAAGAAAAATATCAGAAAGGCAGAGGAGAAGAATGGTGAGAACAGTCAAGGACAATCCACAGACCACCTCCAAAGAGCTGCAGCATCATCTTGCTGCAGATGGTGTCACTGTGCATCGGTCAACAATACAACGCACTTTACACAAGGAGAAACTGTATGGGAGAGTGATGCGAAAGAAGCTGTTTCTGCAAGCACGCCACAAACAGTTGCCTGAGATATGCAAATGCACATTTGGACAAGCCAGCTTCATTTTGGAAGAAGGTCCTGTGGACTGATGAAACAAAGATTGAGTTGTTTGGTCATACAAAAAGGCGTTATGCATGGCATCAAAAAAAACAGAGCATTCCAAGAAAAACACTTGCTACCCACTGTAAAATTTGGTGGAGGTTCCATCATGCTTTTGGGCTGTGTGGCCAATGCCGGCACCGGGAATCTTGTTAAGGTTGAGGGTTGCATGGATTCCACTCAGTATCAGCAGATTCTTGACAATAATGTTCAACAATCAGTGATGGAGTTGAAGTTACGCCGGGGATGAATATTTCAGCAAGACAATGATCCAAAACACCGCTCCAAATCTACTCAGGCATTCAAGCAGAGGAACAATTACAATGTTCTGGAAAGGCCATCCCAGTCCCCAGACCTGAATATCATTGAACATCTGTGGGATGATTTGAAGCTGGCTGTCCATGCTCGGCGACCATCAATCTTAACTGAACTGGAAATGTTTTGTAAAGAGGAATGGTCAAAAATACCTTCATCCAGGATCCAGGAACTGATTAAAAGCTACAGGAAGCGACTAGAGGCTGTTATTTTTGCAAAAGGAGGATCTATTAAATATTAATGTCACTTTTCTGTTGAGGTGCCCATACTTTTGCACCTGTCAAATTTGAGTTTAATGCATATTGCACATTTTCTGTTAGTACAATAAACCTCATTTCAATCCAGAAATATTACTGTGTCCATCAGTTATTAGATATATCAAACTGAAATGGCTGTTGCAAACACCCAAATATTTAGAACTAAAAATCATTAAGATTAATAGGGTTGCCCAAACTTTTGCAAATGACTGTATATACAATATGAAGTTTATTACTTTAATGTACAGTTAAAAAAATCATTCAAATCATTCCATGTGATGCCCCCCCCCCCGGGCTTTATTCATGACTGGTTAGACTTGGATAGGGTAGTTTAACACAGGAAAATACAGAATGTGTTGAAGCAGTGATTACTCAACAGTTTCTTATGGAAAGTGGATTGGTCTATGAGTAGAAGCATTTTTTTGTAAAAGAAAAAAATCTGGTACTGCAGCAGGGCACAGGAAGAGTTAGGAGCATTTCCTCCTTCATAACAGAGGCAAGGTATTACGGAAGTGGAGCAGTAGCAAGTAATGTAAGGGAGAGAGCACAGATCAGTTGTAATGGAACAGGTTCAAGAGTGCAGGTAATAGAGTGGGAAGGATGCCTAAGCACAGACCTTAAGGACTTCCTCATCAGTTAAAGGTGCTTATGTACTGGGAAGATTTGGTTGAGAGTCAGTTGAGGATATGGGATGAACTGGTGCAGTATTTTGTCTGATGCTGTCTACTCGTTCTCTGAAGTGGGTAACTAGATAAACTACTCTTAGCAGAATAAAGTAGACTAGTAAATGAGCTAAAATTATTATTTTAATAAAGCTGAACAGGAGTACTTTTAAATCATTTGTAGGTATGTTAAGTATTATTGATATTAACAAAGACCAACCTTGGGGGAAGGGATGTTAGAGTTTTTCCCTGGAAGCATTCAGCTGATGAAGAACTGTTAAAATGAAAGACTCTATTCTACATGTAAACAAATGTTACATATAGATGTTTCCTGTTGGTATAAGAATTTATGTTCACCTTATTTATGCCACATTAAAAAAAACAAAACATTATTAATTACTGTGAATCTTATAAGCCAGACAATACTTAAATAGTGCTTAAATGTGATTACTATATCTCTGTCAGCAGCATATGTGGATGTAATACAGATGTTTCATTTGCTCTTTCCTTTAAGATCCCAGCCATGAAGGTACAGCAGAAGGAATTGAAAACATGGCAGATGCAGTTACTCATGCCCGTTTTGTTGGCACTGACCCAGCAAGTGATGAGGTTGTCCTGATGAAAATCTTGCAGGTAACATGAGAGAGGAAAAGGGACTGCATCTACTTGTTCTTGTCCAAGGGGCAATTAGATGAATTTCTTAAGCCCTTTGTATCTAGTTACATGGAGACACAGCCATGTTTTGACTCTGCAAGAGCTTTGCGCCTGATGTTATTTTTAAACAGGGGGTTTGTATACCTGCAGTAAAAGCTTTTCCAAATGAAAGTTAATTAAAAAGTTTAATAGATTTTTTAGTAATTTTGAAAGTTCTTTGGAGGTTTGATGTAAGAAAAGAGTAGAGCACCAAAATATTTCACTTCATCTGGATAATTAGAGTTAGAGTGAATGGTATCTTTTGTCCAAGAAAAACACAT
>WMED01017602.1:0-12953 GCA_019650415.1 Pipa parva | reverse complement strand
TCATGCAGTGCTAAGATTTACATTTCAGTAACTTAAAGGCACAGGATACTTGGCGCTTTAGGCCACACCCACTCATTTACCACACCACTCTGTGTAAATGAACATAGACAGTACAGTAAACTGAACTGACTTTTCTGTGAGACTCATAATTCCACACAAAAAGCAAAATCAGGTTTAACACTTAAACATTAAAAGTGGGTAACCCAAAGCATTACAGATAAATAGATAAAAATTCATGCTCAAAAAAGTCAAACAAACATTTTTCTATTTCCATGATAGTTTAGGCTAACATCTGAAAAAAATAACTGAACTCATCAGAGGCAAATTAAAGGAGAATTAAAGAGCTTGTTATTCTATGGAGAGGCAACTTGAGAGGGCTAATTATATTTCATGCTGCAGGTCCATTGACTCCAGTATCCTCTTTTAGCAATCTTCCTTTTGCAGGTTCCAGTGCCACAATCCCCTTGCAGGTACGCCTTCTCTTCTACATCACTGATGGAAACAAGCACAGAAACAGTGTCAGGGTCTCAAACTTTTTCCCCACTCATATTAGCAATGAAGAAGGAAAACAGAAGTTCTAGGGATCATGACACTGGAACCTGCAAGAAAAAAAAAAATCAGCTGAAAGTAGAATTTCAATTTCTGGTTATTAAGGCATTTTAGAACCAAAGTCAAACTTACCACAAACTGAAACCACAGTTCACAACCTGAAAGGCATTCATTTTCTGCTTAATGTTGAATCTGCCTTAAAACATTTCCGTTTTAACTTTACTATAAACATCTAATAAAAGAAACATATCACAAGTATTTTGTTGAAGGAATCGTTTACCTGCATATTTATATTTGTTAATATGAGTGAAAGCCACCATAATAATCATCTTACAAGCAAAACGAACTCCAGAAAATCATTTAGGGTAGTGTCTCACTCAACGTTTTGTGTTTCTGCAAAAGGCCTCACATTTCTGCCCACCATCTTTGCTTGTATCACCCCCGCAGTTATGCTTGAAATATAACCACAGGTAACTTTTAGCTGTAAAATGCAATTCCCCCCCCCCCCCTTTTTTTTTTTTCAATATCAGGAAACCACATTCAGCAATACATCCAGTGTGGCATCAGCCTTAAGGTAATTCTCCCTCAATTAAGTCAACAAGGAAGGACGTACACAACTTAACAAAACATAAACAGTACCATGGTTGTTTAATAAGCAAGCACTGAATAAATAATAGACAGTTTGCTTCTCTTTGTTTTTTATTCATTTCTACTAGAGTTTAGCCAAAGAAACAATGCTGACATTCTTCCGTTCAGAATATTTGTTACGCTTGTGAAAGCGCATTATTAGAATGCTGTAATTCTAATAATCAGCGATCGAATAAATGGTATAAAAAGCACCTATGCATATCCTGTGAAATGAAATATTTATTTTAGGACGTTGAAAGAAAGATGTTCATTTCATTATAAGCATTTGTACAAGCTTGCATATAACTAAATAGGTGATATTGTAGCTACATTGCTATTAAGTCTTTTTTAATGGAGCATGTGACTGACATTAATTAGCTGCTATATTTAAAAAGGCTCGCTTGCTGTGACTTTCTATTTGAGGAAATTATGAGGTAGGGTTTTTCTCATAGCCAGGCTCAAAGAGGGAAACAGATACCTTCTGTGTGCATCTCTGTGAGCTCTGATGTTTTCTATGTAAATTCATAGAATTACAAATAGCTTAGCAAATATTTCATGTCTGCCTCAATAATCCTGGGCTATTCCAAGTTTATACCTAGCAGTGTGTGGTTTCAATGCTGTCTGCTTATAGCACTTCTTCACCAGCTGAACAGAGATAGCTATATGAATGGAGCAGTCTAACTATTGTGCTCTCTGAGCAATGCATTTTTTGTGGATTAACTGAACATGGAAGTTCCCACCAGTGTTTGTATTTTTAAGCAATTAGTGGAAAATATTAAGCTCATTTTACTCCCAGTCTTTTCTTTATTCAGAGTCATAAGTCAACTCCATTACATCCATCATTTACAAACATTCCATAGCTTCATCCTGTGAATAAGGAAAGCAAATCAGCCTACCAAAACATGTCACATGGGAAGCCCAATAGGGAATGCAGTAAACAGCTTTACTATCTACAACACAAGCTTTACAGTAAATTCTAAGGCCTGCACTTAAATGACCCCAGCACAAACTGCATCATGTAAACATTACTTTTTTTTTTATATACAAGCAAAGGTCATACTCTCACATATATTTTGCTTTGCAGCAATTATGGTGTGTTATAAATGCCTCTGTAAGATATTTCAATTGTTCTGATACCAATCACAATAACAAGCAATTACCAGGGCCACTTTTAGTTACATTGGGGCCCTAGGCCAATCTAGAGCAGATTTTTGCAGCTTTGTCCTCAAGAAATTCTAAAATACAATTAAAAAAAAAATAAATAAATAAATTCTAACTGGGAGTTAAGAGCAGTGATAGAAGAGAGCAAGCCACTTAAGTCTGAAGAAGCTCTATGCATCATGCTGTTGGGGGTCCCCTTGGGTCCTTTCAATTTACCTTTAAGATGAAATTTTTGCAAGTGCTGTATTTGAATAACTGCCATGCTAATGCAAATGGTATTTTTCTTATTTTTAAAGTGTTACCGGTCCTTTAAGCAATAAGCTGGCTGTCATTCTACATGCTAGACCACCTATGCTTCTGAAAAGTACTAGCAGGAATAGCAACTTAATGGATATAACCAAAAAAACAAACAAACAAACAAACAAACAAGCTAATGAATAAACTAAAAAGTATTGATTATCTAATTATTGTTTAAATTTAAATGTGCCCTTAAAAGGTATGCAGCAGTCTACCTCCCCTGCACAATGTCACAGCCCAGAAAAAAAGCAAGAAAATAGTTCAATGCAATTTCCCTTAAACACAAGGAACACTCATGTACAGTAATAACATCAAGGGTAGTTTAAATCCAAAATAAAACTGATTGCACTCAGACACCTTGTTCTGTGCTCTTCATAGAAGCGATTTTCTTTTTTAATTAAATTGCAAAAGAATTCCTTGCCTTAGAACAGCGGTTCTCAACCTAGTTGAGACCGCGACCCCCCAGGGCTGACGTCACGAGTGATGTATCGAGCACGACATCATCGCGTCATGTGTCACTTGATGATGTTTGGCTGAAACGTCATCACGTACACGTGTCACATGGTGACGTCGGGCCCGAACGACATCACGTGACACACGAAGTGATGACGTCAGCTAAGCAATGCTCTGTAGCGTCTATTACTACCAGTAGATTTGGATAAATTAGTACGTACCCCTTCATCAGAAATTCTGAATATCTACATTTATTGTAAGCAGGTTCAACAAGGCATTCTTGGCAAATCTTACAGCAGAGGATGAAGGATATTGTTGTGCCAGTACTATACAGAATAGTGAATCGAAATAAAGAATAAAATGATCAAAATCAAATACCTTTCATAGTGTCTTCAAAAGTGCAGGACTGTGCTGGGCTAGGTGTTTCTTTCTTTACAATAACATTTGCTGGAATGGCTGCCAATGGAGGGAGAGAAAAAATTAAATTAGAACTAAAGCCTTAGAAATCATAGCCTAAAAAGTGGCTCTAAATGTTTACAAAAAAATTAAATGTTGAATTCTTCTTAATTTATTTGATGCCAGTGTTTAATATTTTTGATAGCTATATCCCAAGTTCATAGTCAGGTTATTTTGCCCAAGTCCTCTAATTAGGACACAACTACAGGAGACAATTCACCCTGAGCATGTACAATGCATACAGTATAGAAAAATATGAAGTTTCTGTATTGAAACTTAATAGCCATGGATTGTTTGTCTGGGGACACAGGAACATTGGGATGTCCCAAAGTGTCCCAGGAGAGTGGATCCTATGGAACAGACTTGGGGGGGGGGAGATTCACTATAGTGCGAAGTGAGCTCCGGATCCTTCTGCTCACTTCGCACAGACTGTTATGCACTCGCTGATGTCCTGCACGCGGACATCAGCGAATGCTTTAAAGGGATTCCAGTCTCGGCGAGAGCACTCGAGTCGCCTCGCCGAGACTGGAATCCCTTGAAAGCGTTCACTGATGTACTCATGCAGGACATCAGCGAGCGCATAACAGTCTGTGCGAACTGAGCTGAAGGATCCGGAGCTCACTTCACACTATGGTGAATTCCCCCCTAGGTCTGAACCACTGAATAAAGGAATTTATGTCCAAAGGCTGCTTCCAAAGAAGCGCAAGTGTACACTTTTTAATACAATAAAGTTAAGGTATGCCAAGACCACCAAGTAGCTGCCTTGCACATCTCCTGTTCAGCCATTGCCAGATTTTGCAAGGTCCAAGAAGTACTAATAGCTCTGATGGAACGGGCCTTAATGACAAAAGAAAGAAATTTGCCATTTGCCACATATGCCCTGCAAATAGTCCCTTTGATCCAGCTGACAAGTGAAGTGTTTGAGGCTGCACGTCCTCGCCGAGGACCTAAAGGAAACACAAAGAGGGTGTCAAATAAGTGGAAGTCTTGTGATCAGGAAATGTAAAACTTCAATGCTCTAACCACATCCAGGGCATATATATCTCTCTCCTTTGAAGACTGAGGATGAGGACAGAAGTATGGAAGGACCATTTTCACATTGATGTGAATAGGAGATACTAGCTTAGATAGGAAAAGGGAGTTGTGTGCAGTACAACCTTGTCATCGTGAAAAATCAAGAAAGGAGGTTTACAAGATAAAGCTCCCAATTCAGAGACCCAGTGGGCAGAAGTGATAGGTAAGCCAGGAAATGTTAATGGATGCCATTGCTTCAAATGGGGTTTCTGGCAAGGCTGAAAGTACTAGGTTGCAGTCCCATGGAAGGACAGGTTATCTAAATGGATGGCAAACATGAGCCACTGCCTGGAGATCTGGCATGAGGGCCAGGCACTGCTGAAAAAGAATGCAAAGTACTGAGAAGTGGCTTTTTAGCAAATTCAGGCTAAGTTCTTTGAACAAACCTTCCTGAAGGATGGAAAGTAACAGTGGAAGACTGAATGGATCCCAATTACTCCTAGAACAGAAGGAGAAGAAGGTTGACCAGGTCCTATAGTAAATGCGGGATGAGGAAAGGCTTCCATGCCTTGATCATGGCCGCTTCTGAGAAACCTATCTCTTAAGATGTTGGTTTCCAAAGCGCTAACAGATCCTTGTTGGGATGAAGGATGGGACCTTGTCAGGGCAGGTCTGGCCAGTATGGCAGATGAATGGGTTGCGAACCATGCTCTTCTGGGCTATTATGATCACAGGACAGCTGTCTCTTGAGTTTTTGTTACACTCGTCAAATCATGCCAATTGGCGGAAATATGTATGCTAGGACCAGATGCAGGTCATCGCATCTATCCCCCTCAATTAGAGGGTCCCAGAATTTGGGAAACCCCAAAGCTGAGTGATCCAGGCAAAAACCTTGGAGTGGAGATCTCACTCTACTGGGTCTTGCATGTGGATACTTAAAAAGTAAGCTTTGCAATTCTGAAGACTTGGGATGAAAACTGCTGAAATCTGAGGCACCAAGCTTTCAGCCCATTTGATAATTTTTGCCTCTTTCTGTGAAGATGTCTCGCTTCTTGTTCTGCCCTGGTGATTGATATAAGCCACTGTGGTGGCGCTGTCGGATTGAATCCTAACTGACAGACTATAAAATAAGAGACATAAAATGCACATGCAAAGGCACACAGATGAATAAAGTTAGTCCTGAAGTTGTTGGACTGCTGTCTGAATTTCTTTTCCACCTTTTTTTTGACAGAAATGTGGCACTCTGAATTGAAAAGTATGTCTAAAAAGATCATATTTTGGCTGGGCTGCAGAGTGGATGTTGGCAGTTCGATGATTAACCAAGGTTTCAAGGGATAGGAAGGGCGGATTGGATTTCTGAAAGGGCTTCTGCCTGAGAGGAAGCCTTCATGAGGAGATTGTCAGGATAGTGAGTTATGTGTATCCCAAGAAGATGAAGGTGATCTGTGACTGCTACTTTTGTAAAGATTTGTGGTGCTGATGCAACTCTGAATGAAAGGGCTACAAACTGATGTTTGTACCCAACAAAATATTGGTTCTTGAAAGCGAACTGAAGGTATCTTTGGTGCAGCAGATGAATGGGGGCATGTAAGTACGTGTACATTATGTCTAAGGAAGCAAGATATTCTCCCGGCTCCACAGACTGGATGGATTCCTTTTTGGATTCCAGCTTGTTCATTTCCTTTATTGGACAATATGGTCTGCCCTTTTTGAGAACAATAAAGAGGTTTGAATAAAAACTGCTGAACCTTTGGTTGAGAGGTACTGATGATATGACCTTGGCATTCTGGAGCTGCA
This sequence comes from Pipa parva, assembly GCA_019650415.1. Taxonomy (NCBI): domain Eukaryota; kingdom Metazoa; phylum Chordata; class Amphibia; order Anura; family Pipidae; genus Pipa; species Pipa parva. The sequence goes on along the minus strand of WMED01017602.1, from coordinate 6,599 downwards.
ACACAATGGTCCAAAAGGTTTGTCATTTGGTGGGGAAGAGGGAATCCCAATAGGGAGGTCTGGATCTGAACTCAATTTTGTAGCCTGTGGAAATGGTATTTAGCAGCCAGCAGTATGAAGTAATGAGGTTCTAGGATGTGGAGGTGGCTTTCAACCTGCCTCCAACCTGGTGATCTGGGGGTTGGGAGGTGCACTGTGGTTTGTCCACAGGTTTATGTCCTTGCCAGAAGGATCTGGATTTGGATGGCTGCTTTTCCTTGAATGCTGAGCAATGCAGTGGAGATGGAGTCATAGGAACCAAAGAACTGGTTCTTATAGTGAGATCCCCATCTGTATCTTCGTGGTGTAATAGAAAGGCTTAGCCTTTTTTTGATGGAGCAATGTGCTCTTGCCACCAATAGCTTGTGAGATAATGGCTTCAAACTGTCCTCCAAACAGTCTCTTTACTTTAAAGGGAAGAGAAATTAGAGAATTTTTAAAATGAGTTTACCATAGCTTTAATCAGAAGGGGCATCTAGCTGCTAGAGAAAGGGCTGTAGTTCTGGAGGAAACACTAGCTGTATCGAGAGATGCATCAAAGAGAAATAATCTGGCTTCATGAATAAGGAGAGCCGCTGTACTGCCCCATGGAGGGCCTAGAATGGAAAGTAGCCTGGATCCTATGGTGGCAAAAAGGGAATTAAGAAACCTTTCTAACATTTTAGCTGTCTAGTTCTGCAACTAGAGATTGTAGTTGCTCCTGAGTAGGAAAAACTAGGCACAATTTCTTTGATTGTCTAAAGAGGGTTTTATGCTTTTCAGCTTAGGACTGGGGATCCTTAATATCCAGAACATCGAGAACCACTTTAATTAGATTGAATACATTCTTAGAACTATGCTGTGGGAGCAGATCCTCCAACTCTTCCTCAGAGGGGAGAGAAGCTTCACCTGTGGATTCAATAAGACCTTTCTCCTCTTTATAGGAGTGGTCAGAGTATAAAAGTAGAACAAAAGATTCTTCTCTAGTAATGGTACCTCTTTTACAATTAGAAGCTGATAACTCAGAAAGCTTCTCCAAAATTTTTTATATGGAGGAAGCGAGTAAAGAGGCCTTAAGCCTGCTAGGGTATATGTAAACATGCCTGCCCAAGCTGGCATATCCGCTTCAGAGGAGCTGGCCATGAAGGAGGGGTCAGGGAAGGGTTTGCATCTGGTGTACACCTGATGCTGTGCAAGATTCGCACAGGGAATCTTTTAAACTTTCTTTAAACTTATTTTGGCACTTTTTGCAAGCATAGCATTTTAAGCAATCTTTTTTAAAGACTTAGCTGAAGAGCCCTCCTTTTTTGAATCTGCTATGATATAACTGGAAACAGTTAAACTGGCAAAATTAAACAGCAATCAAAATGCAAACCTTTTTGAATGGGTAAGTGCTGTAGCTGTAAGAATCATCAAGTCAGAATAATGAAAAAAACAGACCCTAATTAATTTATCATTTAAAAGGGGGGGCAGAAAAGTCAGAAGCGGTATGTGAATATAATAATAGAAAAAAATACTCTTACTGCAGCCTGGCAAGAAAAGGGAGAAAACAGAAAAAAAGATCAGGGAAGACCTGAGCCTGGATTCCTGCAGATGACCGACAACAGCGCTGGGTCAGCGACCCCCAGAAGGAGAGAGCAGTGGAACAAAGAAAAGTGCAGCCAGAGGGGTCTCCGATCTTCCAGTAGCAGCTTCAGCACGGAGGAGTGAAGAAAACACGCAGCAAGATGGCCACTGATAAGAGAAACCTCAGGGGAGGAAGAAAGCACCAATCAGCTTCATGTAGTGAAGGAGAAGCAGTGCATGCTGGAAAATAGGCACTGGCACCAAATTTTAAAAAAGGAAGAAGCCGTCAAAGTAAAAATTAAATAAAGACCAGCGAGTGAGAAGCAATGCAACTGAGGCAAGCACTATAGCAAACCAGAATAGAGTAAATGACTCTCAAAGAGAGGTCTGTCCTGTGAATGTTCCTGCGCAGAGAGCAGAGTAAAAACTGACTGGGAAGGGGAAGTAGCAGAGATAAAAGGAAGAATGGGTGGATCTTAGTTTCAGATCCATGCAGTGTCCTACCTACTGATGGGTGGCACCTTTTACCCAGCGTTCCTGTGTCCCCCACAATGTAAGTGAAATCCCATTTACTTGCACATTTATCAGTCCAGCTGCATACCTCATGCATAGCAATGTTACCATTAAAAGGGGAAGAGATATTGTATCCTGGGCTGCACAGATTTCAACAAAATCTGGCTCTCTTTATTTTTTATGCCAACCACAGATGTGGTTTATCTCTTTAAAAGTAGCATGCTGGCATAAATGCTTTACGTATATCAAAGAGATGAGATTAAATCCTGAAATACAGCCTTCAAAGACATTTTTACAGTTACTGCATACCAAGAACTCTCAAACCAAATAGCAATTTTCTTTTTCTATTGTTATTGGATCCAAATGTGCCTTAATTTATTTAATTCAGAACCAAGAGAACACTGCTGTAAACATAACAGTATGAGTGTGAATTCAATTAGTTCCTACATACATTAGGCTCTTCCAAAGAAAACCTTCTGATCATCTGTTAGGTATCTTTAAATTGTAGTGTTTTTCCTTTATTTCTGCTTAGACTTAGTATGCAGCTTTGGAAAGTGCTATAGGCTTCATATCTGTAATATCTTTATAACATTGCAATACAAGTATGGCTCTTTGTGGATTTGGACTAGATAGAATGTTCTATACATGCAAAGGGTACTTACATTGTTCTGGAGTGTATGTGAAGGTCTGAACTTCATGAGATCGACCTGCATTTGTCACAACGTACATAACAACTGAAACAGGGGATGTTATTTGCTGGTCATGGTAGGGAGGAACCTTCACAATCAGGTGATTCTGCATTCAAGAATCAAGATTAATCAAGTAAATGCTTCAAAAACATCAATGTTATCCACAAAAATACTATTAAATAAATAACAAAATGTATTAATTTAAAAACACATTAACCTTAAAAAGTGACTATTAATTGTGCCTAGTCTCTTACATAGGAGTGTAAATTTTAGATACAATTTTATCTTCTCTATGCACAGGGTTCAAATAAGTGCCACTTTGCACTGATAGCTTACCATTTCTATGACAGAGGAAGATTACATTCTGTCCCTAGGCCTTACTAATAATCCAAAGTACTGTGCCAGTAAAACACACCTGACAAGGCTGGGTATGCACATTGCAATTGAATGATTAGGTCATAGCAATTCTGGCTACAAACATTAGCCAAAGTCAAATGACATTTGCAGATCAGATAGTTCTGATGGGATAATTTATTGGGGAAATTGATATGTGCTCTGATAATGACTGAATAGATACATCCAGTTAAGATAATGATCTTTATTTTTTTACAAAATCATTAATCCAATACATTTCTTTTTTAATACTACAAACTTGTCTCACTGATATGTGTTGCATACTGTCCAGAAAAGCCACTGACTCTGCCAATAAAAAGGAGGGAATTTCCTCACTGAAACATTAGTGATGCAGAGGTCTTGTTGTTTTGGTACTGTGGAATTTAGCTGTGCTAGAGGCCAATCATATTTGTTCTCTTAGGTAGAGTATGTCTAATTGGCATGCATAGCTTATAGTAGGGGTATCAAACTCAAATACACAGTGGGCCAGAATTAAAAACTTGGACAAAGTTGCAGGCCAACCTTGATATTTACTGAAAAAATGTCTACAATTGAGGTTTTTCCTTCTAATCAGATATAACAATGAACCCTTTCAAACAGATCTGCCTTTACATTTGTGAACAGATATTCTACTTGCCACTTTTCTAGAAACCTTCTGTTTTCCACCTTTCATTTGGCCATTTTTGGTAGAAGTAGTCCAATATGACTGGTTGCAATAGGTCGCTAATTAATGTCAGAAGTGGGGGCATTTGTGGGTCCTAATTGACAAGCCAATGCACCAGCAGAGCATTCTGGGATTTGCAGTATTAGCAGTGCATCCATGGTCTACTGGTGAGCCAGTTCTAGCAGAAATTTGCCATTTTCTCTATAATTACACTGCGGGCCAGGATCTGACACCTCTGACTTATAAGGCTTGTTTTTCTACAGATGCTTCAGTCATCTAACCAAAGTGGGTCAATAAATGATGTCAATGACTTATGTTGATGCTCATAATTATTTCTTAGCTCATCTAGTTTACATAAAAATCTGTTTTTGTGAAACCCCTACATCTGCCTGCAGCAAATAAAAGAAAGTAGTGGGATTACTGTAGGCAGATATCAACAAAATATCTGAGATAAAAGTCTGCTTGAACAGATATAAAAAACAAGTCTTCAATGCAAAAAATGTCTAGAGATTCCTTTTCTATGCTGGTTTCTAAAGTAAACTGTACTAAGAAAATAGCAAACCTGATGAAATAATTCCATGTCAATTTCAGCTTCTGCCTTCCATGAATTTTCATCTAAAACAAGAAGATTAAGTGTAAAAAGAACTTTCCACACAAAGAAACATATCCCTCAGTACTGATCAGTACATTAAAGAAGAACTGAAGTCTGTTTAAAATTAGGGATCCGGGAGCCTGGAGAAGTTAAAGAAGAACTGATTGCTTGATCAGCTTTCATCTCACGATCCTCTCGCACATAACTTCACAAAGTACCCATCCCCCTGGCTCAGTTTGCCAAACTGGCCATAAAGCGCATGCACAGAACAAAAATAAAACGATCTGCGCATATACTTTATGGCCAGTTCGGCAAACTGAACCAGGGGGTGGGTACTTTGTGAACTTACATGTTACATACAGAGGGAGCAGAAGAGAGCTGCAGTTGGCAGTTTTCATCTCATGATCCTGGGCATAGGATCGTGAGAAGAAAACTGATCAAGCAGCAGTACAGCTACGTTTTTGAAAGATATCCATTGGTAAATTCTTATATCTTCCCCGGGCTCCCTTACCCCAATTGTTAAATTGACTTTAATTTTTCTTTAAAAAGGAACTAAAGTAAAAGTGGACCTGACAGCATACATTCAATACATACAAACAACAAGAAAAAAAACTAAAATATAGAATGTAAAGAATCAGCTGCAATAAACACATAAATGTCCTCTGCAAAAAGCAAAGTGACATATACAGTAACCAGGAATAGGTTTCAAGCAGTGCTAGGGTGCACAGACAGGATAGCCTAAACTGTTCTTTAGTAAAAACTCATTTTATAGCACCAAAACCACTAATGAGCATGTATGTTAAGGCAATGTAATAATTATCATGCCTTAGTAAGCTCAATATGCTTAATTTAATTTATATTTATTTAAATAGTATTTGTATGAAGGACCACTACTATTTAAATATGCACACATAATTATTTACTAGTTTATACTTAATGATGTGTTGGTTAAGGAAGCGTCAGTACAGTAAGGTACTGTATTTTTAGCTCCATAAGATGCACCTGAGCATAAGACACACCTAGGGTTTTTGAAGGAGGAAAATAAGAAAAAAAATATTCTGAAGCAAATGTCCTCCCTCCTGTGCCTTCCTTCCTTCCTTCCTCCCTCCTTCCCTCCCACTTTCCGCTGCCTACCTGACCTCCTACATACAGGTACTTACCTTCCTATATTGTACAGGTTCTCCCTGGGTCTGAGATGGGTGATGTAATTATTAATTCAGTGCAAGTTCCTTCGTTAGAGCACTGTGCAGTCTCCCAAACATATATCACAATAATGGAAAGTGTGATAATAATAATCATCAAGTGTGATAAAGGGCATAAGGCCCAAAACATGTAGTGTTTATACCTTCACTCAATAAAGGATTGCAGCACAGCTGCCTGTGCGTCGTTCTTCATATCCATTATTGTGAGGTACTTACCTTCCCCTCCTGGGCAGTGTTAGAGCAAGCCACCTCCTGTCAGCGCATCTCCTGATTCAACTAAGGTAAGTGGAGCTCTATTGGCACCTTCCACTCCACACGGCTCGTCAGCTCTATTCGCTATGGATTCAGCCATTATTAACGCAGCTGCACTAGTAGCGGCCAAATCCACAGCGAACAGAGCCGACAAGAGCAGAGGAAGGGGAGCAGAAGGTGCTGACAAAAGACTGCTCATCTTAGTTGAATCGGGAGACGCGCTGGTAGAAGGTGGCTTGCTCTTCCACTGCCCAGGAGGAAGGTAAGTACTCAGACATTTCCTTTAGCTGCTGTGGGGTGCGAGTAGGAGGAGGCCTACCGGTGTCCCCCGACCCGCTCCCTCCAGCAGCTTAAGAAAAGGAACATTCACTCCATAAGACGCACGGGCATTTTCCCCCCACTCTTGAGGGTGACAAAAGTATATCTTATGGAACGAAAAATACGGTATATACTTTACTGTTGAAAGAACAACACTTGGCACTTTTTAATTCCATTTTATACAGAATGTTTTCATGGCTTAACTGCATTTCAGTGCCTGACTGCACTGTTTATTTGCAGGCATCAAACTCGTTCCTTCTTATCCTGACAGACAGTAGTTTTAACCATATATTTCAATGAAAGACTTAAAAACTCATGTAATACAGGTTTACATATACTCGTGTATAAGTCAAGAAATTTAGGTAAAAAAAAGCATTTAAAATCCTATTCTC
>WMED01017600.1:0-12560 GCA_019650415.1 Pipa parva | reverse complement strand
GGTTAATAGGTGAGAGTGGGGAAGGAGATGGGGGGGAGCAGAGCAGGGAGAGAGTTCTGAGCTCTTACAGCCTGGTGGGTGAAACTGTTCTTCAGTCTACTAGTCATAGCCATTAGTGTTGGTTAATATCTATAACTGGAAGTAAAATGTACAGTAATAGCTCAATATCTGGATGAAATGCAACAGTACCAATGTCAAAGCTAATCTTCCTTTGGCAGGAAACACCCAAATATTCCAAAATGTATACATACCTTACTAGATCATTATTTTAGGTCCATATTTATTAAAATAGAAGCACCAGGTGTAAACAGAGGCTTCTCCAGATCCCTATTTGGTAACAATGTCTAGGATTAATGTATGCCCCAAATATTTATCTGTAAAAAAGAGAGGAACAAAATAAGCAAGGGGGTATAATTATAAAGTGTCAGAGTGGTTCCTTAAATAAGATTGCTCATATTATTCCGACAACCTACCAAATATTTTAATAAAAACAAATTCAATTTTCCAAAATTTGAATCGTTATGGTAGAAATTATTTAACCCATATTAAAAAAAAAATCAACTCTATGACATATTATTATTGAATGTATTCAAATAGTACCCTCTTAAAAACACACTGCTCTTATACAGCCTTTTCAAACAAGGCTGCAGCTTTTATTGTTTACACCAGTTTTAATAGACCAAGTAACTGCTTTAAAGTTTAAATTGTTTCCAAAGCATTACTTTTTTAATAATTGCCCCACCATGCCTGCCATTCTACATATGAGCATGATGTCAAGTAGTTGCAGGGCAGCCAATGACAACCATTCCTAGGCTCATGCCCAAGGACTTACCTACTATCTGCCCATCATGCCAACCACTTTATCAATGAGCATGGTGGTAGTAGTCTCAGGGCAGCAAATAACCAATCCTGTTGCCATGTCCTAGGAATTTACATTACTGATAGGCAGCTCAATTCCAATAGTAAGTGAAAAGAGTAGACGCATCCACTCCTTTGTATAAGATAACGGGTGCTCTGGAGAGAGGATAAGTTCCAGATCCAATAGATAATAGCAGAAATACTCTCTGGCACTCCAAGAAGTAAAAATGAAAACTTATTTATTGTGAAAAATCCATTTAAACCAGGATCCGATCAGACACATTAAAAAACAGCACCTTACGCGTTTCGCGCCGAAAGGCACTTAATCATAGAAATCTGGGCTTGGTTATTACCCATTACTGGTAAGCTGTATTGAAAATAATTTAGTGTCAAGCTGTTCCACTCATTACTAGAGGGCTGTATTAGTCATAATTTAATTTCATGCTGTTCAAAATGTTTCATGCTGTTAAAAAGGCATTTTTAAACTCAATCTAATTTATGGTATCAGCTGCAACAGCAAGAACTAGTAACAAGTATTGCTTATTGACCAAGATCATGTTAAGTTTAAGTGGATCAGCATTATTCTGTGTAACAGCCAGCACATTAGATATGAATGGATCAGCATTAGTCAGTGTAGTGGCCAGCAAATTAAAGTTAGCTTTATTCCGTGTAATGGCCAGCACATTAAATATGAATAAATAAATAAATCAACTCTGTTTCAGTATAGCAGCCAGCACACTTTATTCAGTGTAACGGTCAGCACATTAAATATGAATAAATAAATAAATCAGATAAAAGTATATAAGTATATAAGGTCCCCTGAACCATCTAGCCACCATTTGCTAAAAATTTTTCCCTGAGGAAGTCCGTAAGGACGAAACACGTAGGAAATATTTTAACTTTTATTAATCAATGTTGGACAATTCTTAATAAATATTTTTACTTTAAACAATCTTGCAAGTTTCTTAAGAGTAAGAAACATCACCCTGTCAGTGATACCTGAGAAGCAAGAGGAACTCAGAGTGGGAACACAGCAGATCCTGACAACAAATCTAAAGAATGTTGGGATTACACCTAGTAATCCAAGGCGCAAATTGACCTAAAGATTGTAAGTAGGTTTTCACTTATACCAAAGTGACCTGCATTATCTATTCCTCCCTCCTCCTAGAAGAAGCGCAGCGCTCCCTTACTTTTATCTGAATACCCTGAAGGTCTGTGCATCGGAGAAGCAAGCAGCTGATCTAGGACCGCTAACACCAATCAAGTTTGTGTACAAACCTAAAGCACAGGTGTCCCTCACTAATTGTTTGAAATTAATAAATCAGCTCTAAATTGGGCAAAATTTAATAAAATAAAAAACTGCAATATTGCAACATCGAACTTTTTTTTACCGATATCGCGATATCAATATTACTGATATCATGATATCGGAAGTATATTGATATCGCAATATCGGCAGTATTGATATCGCAGTATTGATATCGCAATATTGAAATTTGAATGAAATGTTAAATTTCTTTATTTCAATAGCAAAAATCCATAATATCGCTGGAAAATTCGATATTGCGATATCGATATCAGCAAAATTGTGATATCATGATATCAGTAGTATCAATATTGTGACACCGGTAATACTGATATCGCGATATCAGTAATATTGATATAGGTAAAAATTGTTCGATATCACAATATCGGCAAAATGATTGCAGTATAGTATAGTTGAACTAGCGATCATTCAATGGTTGCAATGTAATTGATGTTGCTATTCATGTTATCTAAATATGTGTGACCCAAATTAGAAGTGAAAATTACCATATACTAATTAATGAAATGCATATTTTATAATAAGTGTGATAAAAATCAAATAGTAAATTAACAAACGAATGAGTTAATTAAAGAGTGAATGAAATGTTAGTGGATGAAATAGGAAGTATAACGAACTATAATGAATATTTTTTTAATCTAAAATAAAATTTAGATTCATTCATTTATTAATCAAATTCACTCCATCAACAGACTCGGTATCTTGAGCAATAGCTTGGTGCATGTGCACACAAAGTAATGCGAAATGCTCTGTAAGATTCTGACTATCGTATTTACGTCAATCAGACACGTATTTGCCACATCGCAGAATTTGCTCAATAAGTGAACATGGAGAAGTGGCGATTAAATGAGAATTCAGATCTATACCTGAATATTCATCCTTTAGTCAATAAGGCCGTCTCTCTCTCTCTCTATATATATATATATATAGATAATACAGACATATATTTTTTTATACAATATTTTTAGTGTTTTTTTTTCCATATTAACAATAATTCAACTTATCAACATTACATTTATAACATTGTTTTTCTATTGCCATGCATTTCATTGTAGATTGGTCTATTCTGTATTCCTTTACATGTGTCATTTTGTCATACATTTGTACTACATCATTAGCATATCCCCATAATATGGTACGGATATATTTTTTGAATGAAAAAAATGCTCATGAAAAAGAAAAATATTTTGATATTTGTTTAGCTTGGTTTATTTTGGATAAACCTGTTAATTCTCTGTATCCTTTACTCTGTATCTATTATTCTTAATGACAGTAAAAAAAAAAAAAAAACTTTTTATTTGAAGACAGTATCAGTTTCCCCATTGAAATAAAATAATTCCATCCATTGCACCTAGATTTATCAATTACCAAGTAAAACATTTCTACCAAAATCCATGCTGTTTTAGATCATAATTATATGATAAGCAATAACATTTCAGTAGCTCTTTCAATCTTTCCACTGTTGATATTTGAAGAATAGCATTTCTATTAATATATCAACTTAAGCAATACTTCTCTTTACAAATACTTTTCTAAGCAAAAATGCAGCAATTTTTTTTTATTTGCTTTCCCTCTCTTTGCAAGACAATGAAACAAGGAATATACAATTAATTACGCAGATAAATGAATGTGTCTCAGCAAAATAGTACGTACGATCCAGCTTCCTTCACAAACTATTTAAAGAGAGAATATTTTATTTCTCTGGTTTTGTTAACTTTAAGCTGTAAGTGCGCAGTTTTAGGTCTTATAAATAAACCATGCTGAAATTATTCTAAGCCAATATTGTGTAAGAGAGCCCTTGTGTTAATTTACACATTTCATATGCAGGAATTATTGGGTTATTTGTGTTTATTGGTTATCACTAAAAAAATACAATTAAGTTAAGTAGCAAAGCAATAAAAGCATTGTTGTTAAGTAAAGAGGGGAAAACTGCCATATTAAGAATGTAGAACACAATACTCACTTATAAGAACATGTTTTCATCACACAACAAAACATTTACTAAGTAAGGTGTAAAGATGAATGTACCTCCTTAATATAATGTGCTATGTGTTAATCTGAATTCATCAGTGAAATTATCCATTGGAGACATTGCCCTCTGATACCATGAACAGCTGAAAAAAGACTGCCTGGTGTGGGATTTAACCAAGAGGTTATAAAAGTCAAGTCTAGAGTTTAACTCTAGAATGTCTAAATAACTGAAAAAATATAATTGTTATCAAGGATACATTGCTAGAGTGTATAATGTACAGGGTTGGACTGGCCCACATTAATACTAGAGGATCCTCCGGTGGGCCCCAGTATTGGGAGGGTCCAGACAAGGTGCAAGAAAGGCTCTTCTTTAATGTTCTGGAAAACTGCTAATTTATTATGATAGTTCTGGTGGATATGATAACTTTGCAAATAGGATGTGAGCCCTTGTAGTCAGCTTCTCTAATGGTCCTAAGATGCCTTTCTCACACTGAGCATGTACCCAAGATTTATCTGTCAAAATCCCATGGGCATTTTACTGAAATACTCCAATAAAGTAATCGAAGCATAGTGTAGAGAATAACAGAAGGTAACAGGCAAAAATAACAGAAATTTATTAAAGTCAAAAAGGCCATTTTTGAAATTTCGATTGAAAAATTTCATTAAAAAAATTAAAATTATTGAGAAGTTACAACATTTTCGATATCGCGATATCAAAAATTTGATATTGTGATATTGAATTTTCCCATTGAAATTATGGATTTTCCATAGAAACAAACAGATTGAAAAGTTTAAAAAAATTGAAAAAAAATGGAAAATTATTGAGAAGTCACAATTGAATTTTTAATATCACGGCATCAAAAATTCGATATCATGATGTCACAATATCAAATGTTCAATATTGAAAATTAATTTTATCTTTGTATAAATTACTATTCAATATTGCGATATCAAAAATTTCTTCCATCAAAATTATCAATATTGCAATATCGAATGCAGCAGCATTTTCCACTTTATTAAAATTCACCCATAGAAGAGAAATTAGAGAGAAGGAAAATTTAACTCAACACAATGTCAACATTTGACCCATCTGCCAATATGTGCTAGCTTGTAGGGTACAGGCTTTTAAAACAGGACTGCCAGCAGGGTGGTACTGTATCATACAGTATGTTGATCCATAGAATTAATCATCTAATAGAGAATGGGTAAAAGGCATTATGTAATTTATGTAAATTATGTAATGTTTACTTGGATATTCACAGTAAGGGCTCAACACTAATGAATGTCCATCAAACATTACCTATTAGAGTAAACATAGTAGCATCTTGACCTATTCTATGAATGGATATCATATGCAATTTTTCTTCTGTTACTTGTGTCATTCTCTTTAGTGAAACATGAAAGAAGTGGTGCTGTTAGGCAATGAAACTCTAGGCAGGTTTCTTTATTCAAACACATATCATTGTTTAGAATGCAGGCTAAAGAATTGCTACTACAGCCAGTAAGGGTTGGTAAATTTAATTTATGATCTATCTCTTGACTTTGTGTATGTGTTCTATATCTCATGGGAACTAATGTAGCAACACTCCTGCCAGGAGGTCAGTTTACTGAAGCAGTAACCTACTAACACTCCTAACTGGGTTGAATTCTGTGCTGGGTTGAATTATGTGCCCCGGACTTACTACTGCAGAAATGCTAGGGCACTGGAGCAACCCAGCAGGAATGAGCAAGGACCAAACTGAGGTACCATGGATAAAAAGGTGGAGACAGGAGAGCCAGGGAAGAAGAAAAAAAATGCAGTCAGATGAAGCCAAAGGTCACAGATACCAGAAAAACAACAAATTCAAAATGAGCCAAGGTCAATAACATGGATAAACAGGAAATAAGTGTTTCATCAGGAAAACCATCTTGGGCTAAGACTAGAGAAAATGATCTCCTATTTGAAGGATGATGAGAAACAGGAAGCACCTGAGTAACCAATTACCAAGTGTGCAGTCTAATCAGCACTGATGTATTGAACAGCTCACTTGAAAACACAGTCCCATAAGCCCACAAGTCCAGGCTCAAATGGAGTGGTGGTGTAACTACTACAAGAGCAGGGATGGCGAACCAATGGCACGGGTGCCAAAGAAGGCACACAGAGCACTCTCTGTTGGCACATGAGCCATTTGCCAAACCTGCCTTCAGTACAGGCCGTGGACCCAATCTGACAGTTTTCAGCCATGGCCTGCACTGAAGGAGCGTTTGCTCACAGGAGGAGCTCTTCTCCCCCAATGCCTGTGTGCACTCTTACCCCTACGCAGGTGTGATAACATCACTCACCAGCGCCGGCACTTCGGGGGATGCGCTAGTGAGTAACGTCACCTTTTTGTCACTCTCTGACCAACCCTGACATAGAGAGCAGCAGGTTCCTGGTTCTAATCCCACTGCAGATGCTGCCCCACTGATGTAAATTGTGCCTCAAACGCCTGTGGCAAGCACTCCAGCCATGACAAGGGAAATTCCTAACAATCATAAACAACTACCAGCATGTAGTACAAACTAAAGAGAGCAAGGTAGTACAAAATTATTTAAAATTTAGAAATAAATACATAAACTGTAAGAATTAATGGGATGATTTAACGCTACATAATGGTTATTAGGAACGTATCAGTAAATAATATGATACCAAAAAACTAACTTTTCTAATAAATCAATAAATACTACACTTCTATCTTTACTACCAGCCTGTAAACACAGTTTACATTTACTCATTCAATAAATGCTAAACTCTTCTCTCTTTTATAAGGACTACATACTGTACTTTTTAATAATTAAATTAATTAGTTGATTAATTGGTTAATTTATTAATTTTTGAGTATGTGTGCCTGTGTGTATGCATAGAAAACTGTTTTTCTAGAAGTCAAATCCAAAGTTATATCTGATATAGGGAACACTCCCCTTTTCTTTTGTATGGAATTTTGTTAATAATATATTAAGGGAGAGTTCTCTAGATCAACTATGCCTTATCCAGAGTTTGTTGATTTTATTTTTCTTATCTGCTAATTCTCCAGCTAAGAACATTTTGAGTTCAGTGGTTCCATAAAATGTGAGATGAGCAGATAGTACCACAATATAAATAAGGATATAGTGCTTTTGACCAATTTTTATTTGAAGGTCAAATTTCTGTTTTTCCCAATACAACTCTGCGACCACAGTCATTATGGTCTGATACAATTCCCTCCTTGGAAATGTAACAAAGTACTATAAAGTATAATATCTCCTAACCTAATGTCTGTCAATACACAAGTTATGAAGCCTAAACCAACAGCAAGAAGTTAAAAAAATAAACATCAAATAGCCAAACCAGCAACCAAGAAATTCAAACCTGCACCAAGATTTAAAAAAACAAAACAAAACAATTAAACCCCAAATTATACATTTAAATAGGATATTTCATAATGTATAGGGGTTCATAGGACTCCATACTCCCACCCTGAGCAGGTAACTGAGAGGCAAATGACCCCTTTTTATCTTGTTACCCCTGTGCCTAGAGGAATTGTGTGTCATGGATCTCAGGGGGACCACTGTGCTTTTACAGTATCTATCACAGGAATGCAGTGAAGTGCAGGAAGACACACATGGGGTATTATGGGACTGGGTGTCACTGGAGGAACTGAAGCAAACACAGATCCTGTTATGTTTCTGTAGGCATTGAGGCATACTGGAAACAGGAACAGGTGCATGATAGTGCAGGAACAAGAGTTTAGTGGATTCTTCTTACCATGGTGGGATTGTCATGGAAAAACACTGAGGTACTGAGTCTAAGGAGCCTCTGGTATTCACTGTTAACCGCAACAAGGGGCTGTGGCTTTTGTGGTGAGGAGACTTTGAGGTCACGGCCCACAAGTTAACCCCCCCCCCCACTGGGGGGCTGAAACTCTTGTGGAGCCACTGGTGGATTCACAGGAACTGAAGAACTACAGCATTCACTGGATCACAATAAGCATAGTGTAACTTTAAGCACAGAGACTCCCAGAGCCACGACAGGCTGCAAGAGAGACCTGCGGGGCTTAGGGATCATGTCCCTGGAAGGCACTTAAGGGCATCATGGGTACCAGGGGAAGTCAAGCAGAAAGGCAACAGCAGAGCAAGCAGGTTGTCTGGAGGGAACTGCTGCTGTGTTCAGATCCCGGAGTCCTGGATATGTACTGCTGCTCATAGGAAGGAGAATCATCTTCCCTTAAAGGGAATTTGGGATCCGAACACAGCAGCAGTTCCCTCCAGACAAACCACTCGCTCTGCTGTCTGAAAACCTGCTCGCTCTGCTGTTGCCTTTCTGCTTGACTGTCCTCCAGTACCCATGATGCCCTTAAGTGCCTACAAGGGACATGACCCCTAAGCCCCGCAGGCCTCTCTTGCAGCCTGTCTCAGCTCTGGGAGTACCATACACGGTCCAGGATTATGCTGTCTCTAGGGGTTTCGAAGATGGTTCTGGGATGCCTTATCATTGCTGTCATCTTTTCAGCACTTGCCCTAACTACCTCTGCTAGGGTCAGGCACCCATGTCCCATAAAAACTGTAGCTGCGATAAATCCCCATCCATGGGGGCAGTGTCAGTGCTGGGGACATCCGTGTGCACAGTGCCTCCATCATCCTACTCACTGATGCAGGTGCAGTAGATCCTCCTTCCTCTCCTCACAAGGACACAGCTGATTTAACATCCACCGATGCGCAGATTGTTAATACGATAATCGTTATCGGATACTGATAATCGACCCGATATTTAAAAAATCGGTTATCGGTCCAATAACGATTATTGGTGTCATTGCTCATCACTAGAAATAACACATAATAAATTTATAAAGAATTTCGGGACCTATTTACTATATATGGCTTTGTTTGATGTATGTTTTAATATGAGGGTTTTATACCCTAAAAACTGAAACTCCATATTGGTCACCAAAGACAGAAAAAATGCAAATTTTTTTTAGCCCTTTGTATACAGAAGATTAAACAGAAAACCTTAATTAATACAATTAAAGACAAAGTGAAAGTGAACTAGGCACCAGGCTGATGGATATTCTTATAAGAGCTAAGTTCAGGTATTTCTGAACATGTCTTTTTAATTATTAATGATTTCCTATTGACTGGCAATGTACAAATCAGTTAGTATTTTTATTTCCCTCATCGCACAGTTACAGATAATAAATAATGATGATGCCAGGAAGAGCCTCCCAGAGTTTAGACTGGATTCTGGACCAAATGAAGCCATAGAAAATAACAAATCTAAAATCAATCAGAATCTTTATTTTCTCACCCCACAGTTATCATAGAGAATATTTATGGTAGGATATTTCCAGACAGGTGTAAACTCTATCAGCAAGTACATATTTTATACAAGTGATTTCAGGACGTTTTGACATATTAATATTTCTCTTTCTCCCATTACTCTGTTTTTAGGCTATATTTGATATTTTGTGGATTATCCAAAGTTAATGACATTCAATAATTAATTTCATCATAATTCAAAGAACATGATTCACCCATTTTTGGTTATCATCTGTACAGTAACTTATATGGCTTCTAAATCTCCAATTAAATTCATTATCTTTAGAACAACACCTTGTAAATTCATGAATTTTTTTTCTTTCTTTAATTATCCATACAATTCAAGCAAGACAGCACAATGTTTCATGAAGCCATTTTGGCCATTTATCAAGCATAAAATCACACTTATCCATTACACAAGGATCTCACAACATTGACCACTAGTAGCAAAAAAAATCTATCATTAAAAAACAAAGTTGCATTTTCAGCAAACAGAAAAAAATTAAAGGCAAAGTTGTATATATTATATCTATAATCTTGCTAAACTCATAAGGGGTTATCTATCGAAGTGACAATTTGACTGTCAAAGTTAATTCTCATCACTTTGGGCTGCTACGCTCTGATCCTATACTCCTTATTCACTAAACAGAGAATTCCCATAGCGAATTCATGACCTTGTCAGTAGCAGTGTATTGTGCAGTGTGCGACTGTCGTTAGCTGGTAAATTTGTGATGTCGCAGATTTTGATGAAAACTCGAATATGGCGAAGTGGCTAATACACACCTTTACGTGACAAATTCAGACTTTAATAAATAACCCCGATATAGATAAATAAGACTATCTGGGACAAGGGCTCCCAGACTCCTAACCTACTTTGCCTCTCTGACCCAGAATCTTTTTTGTCTTTCCCCACTCTAGTAATACAGGTACTTCTTCAACAATCTGTATAATTTCATATAATTCATTTGAATGAAATACAGTTGTGTACAAATAGTTCAATGAAACCCTTTCCATCTGGGAATGTTCACATTCAAAATGTAAAATCATCAGTTTCACCAAACCTCTTTATTGGAATGATATTAGCTATTTCAAATGCCAGAGAGGGGAAAGGGTATACAAAGGTGAACAGACAAATTAAATTTTCCTTAGAAATGCCCCTACATTGTGTGGAGAATTGATATTTCTCTCTTGTAAAAATGGCTTATAAATTGAATAAATATAATATTATTTCAATGCAAAATTCCTTTCAGTCTACCATAGTATTGATTCTTATCCAATTTATTTTCTTATCAGAATAAGATGCTAGTTATTCTTGTAGTACAGGCTCACTTAAATCCTTTAAAACCTCTGTTCAAAATAAAGAACATTTAAAATAAAAAACGAATACGGGGTCCATCGAACCACTGCATGGAATTTAATACATTTTTATATCTTATTAGGGATAACTTGTCCTTTTAAATATACTGATGTTTTGGATATTTTGTATACTGCCTACAAATTGTCTCACTATGCCGTATATGGACTGGTCACTCTGAAGTGGTGATTTATTTTAGGTGAATTTGCTGCAATACGCTCAATTTGCATGACTTCAGCTCTTACTAGAAACCTTTATTTTCAGTGATCTTGTTGGTTAATTTGGCCCTAGAGTAGTGCTGGTGTATTTTGTGCAGATTTGAGCATCACATTAAAGTATGTTTGTTGCTAAATATGGGATGTTGGCCAAAGTGTTTTGTTTTTTTTTGAAAGACCTCACTTTTCCTATGGGTTACTTTAGACTTTGATCAATTCCCACCTCCCCACAGAGTGTTTTTTAATTAATTTATAAAACCTTTGATCCTCATTTTCTCAATATTTGTTCAATATTTGCTCAAGAAAAAGAAAAAAATCCTCCCAGAATTACACCATTAAGAGAAAACTCCTACAGCACATCTTTGATTTAAGTATTCTACAGATTACTTAGAGGGTAGAGAGCTATGGTGTATGTATAATTGTATGTATAATTTTATTTATATTCCTTGACGTCAACTGCATTCTTCCCAAAGCAACCAGCTTTGCATGCCACACAACAATACTGCCCTTTCTCATCTTAAACCCTTTTCTCTCTCTGCCCCCCACATCTGAAATTCTATACCCCTTTATCTTCACCAGGAACATTCCCTCTGCACTTTTAATACCAAATTAAAGTCCTACCTTATGGAGCACTAGCACTGATATTTATCACTGATTTTTATGTATATATTTTATTTTATCCTTAATTAGTTATTTATGCTTAGTATATATATTTATTGACCAGTTTTTCTTCACACTGCTACAGCTCTTATTACCCTTCTATCTGTGTATGTAAGTCTTTCTCCCATTTAGATTGTAAGCTCTATGGGGAAGGGACCTCCATCCTCTTGTGTCAACCACAACCTGGTATTTAAAGTGAAGTACATAATATTATACTTGTATTGTATAATGCACTTTTCCTATGTCTGTACTATATTTGTATTGTTGATTTGTACAGCGCTGCATACATTTGTGATGCACAGAGGAAACCCTAGGTTTCTGTCACTATGAGTCTCTTTCAGTACTCTCAGTACTAAATGTACATTTGAAAATCTCTTCAGTCCCAATACATTTTGATTTTATGGTCTCTATAGAGACTTATTCAATATTTAATGTTAACATAAAAAACAAGATGTCTATAAAATATCATCCAGCATTTAAGGCTTTCAGTGAGTATTAGATTCTGCATAGGTAGACACTGGCAGCTGTTGCCATCTAATCAAACTGGACTTTGTTTCATAAATATGCTAATTAATTTAGCAAATGCTCTCTCTACATCCTTATTTCTTAATGTGTAAATAAAGGGATTAAGCCATGGGGTGACAATCATGTATAAAAGTGCAAGGAATCTATCATACTGGCTGCCCTTTGGTCTGGCATATACAATAATAACTGTGCTATAGAACAAACTAGCTGCTAATATATGAGAGGAACAAGTTGAGAAGGCCTTCCGTTTTCCAGTAACACTCTTAATGTTTAGAATTATAATAATGATTTTAATGTAAAATCCCATGATAATTAAGAAGGGAATAACACTTGAAAAGAGAGG
>WMED01017599.1:0-12348 GCA_019650415.1 Pipa parva | reverse complement strand
CCCCCCCCCCCCCCGAGCACATCTACCAATTTATTTATAAAATGGGTGGTGTGGCATTCATACTTGCAATGTTTAATGCAAGTTAAATGCCTCTGTGTGACAGTGATATTCACAGTAATTCATAAGACCACATACTCCCACCCTATTTTCCAGAAGAGTGGTTGGGTCTATAAGTTGCTACACCCCCTGCCTGTACCAAGAGGTAAGCGGCATATACCACAGGAGGGGGTCTATAAAATATGTCAGAAGAGTAGTGGTCAGTGACCTCTAGAGAAGCTGTTGGTTTCGTATGGGCATAAAATACAATAGCAAAAGTGGGGCCCATGACTCAGGCTAAGAGCCCCCACCCTCAACAGACCACTGAATTTTAGAAGATAAAAATTGAATTTCCCCCTTATGTCAATGGGCAGTCAGGGTAGGGGGTGTGAAAGTTACTCCAATGGAGCCCCTCCTATGGCATATTTCCCCACCCCCAGGTGCAAGGTGATGGTATGGGATCTAATTGACACCTGAGTATAAAAGGGGTAGTGGTACTGTGTCCTCATGATACCACACTGCTGGAACCTGGACTGTTTTTTTTTTTAATTAATATCTTTATTTTTAATTGTATTTATTGCCGGTTTTAACTGTTTGTATACTTTATTGCTGGTTACTTGGTTCTTTTGAAATTTTTACTGCTGCTTTGACTTTTCTGGTTACTTGACTTTTTTCTTGTTGACCTGCTGGGTTGATGTTGTTAATGGCTTTGTTAACCTTTCTTTACTAGCACTAGTTATCAGTTATAGGTGAAATCAGTGAGAGGGAAAACGCAGGTCAAGTAAATCGAAAACAAAAATGCACACTTTTCTGATTTTTATAACCATTGACCATATAATCCAAGCTCACTGTGGCCCATCTGTTATATTTTAAGAATGTTTGGTCATTTAAACAAGAACCTGTAAAAGGGTAGTTATTATGAACCATCATGTATAAGGTTAATGTTGTAGCTACACCCTTCCCATAATCCTTGCTAGATCAACGTAGCTTCACATGATATTTCTTTCTTTCACCTCTTCTATACACATTTCCTTGGTTCTGACCTTACAAATTGCCTTCATCAACAACTGATATTCTCCTGGTCTGTTCCTTATTGGTTGGTTAAACTCATCAGCTTAGCCATTTTCCAGATTTCTGCTGCAGAGCTTTCTCATTTCTTATCAGAAAGTTGAATTGGCATCAACATTTTATCAATAAGGTTCAAGCATAAAAAGATGAAACTTGCGGTTGTCCTGCAGTGCATTGATATTTCATTGCCACCTATAGACTAATGAACTGACACTTTATTCTACTGCACTTGTTACCCTCCTATCTGTTTATGTGAGTCTTCCTCCTATTTAGACTGTAAGCTCTATGGGGCAGGGACCTCAATCCTCTTGTTTCAGTCGTGGCCTGGCACTTAGAGTGATGAATTTTCTTGATTATATGTTTGTAATTTACTTCACTTGTTCTTTGTTACACACTTTTCCCTTGTCTGTATTATAACTGTATTGTTGGATTGTATAGCGCTGCATAACCTTGTGGCGCTTTATAAATAAAAATATACATACATACAATATACATACATACATACAATATACATACATACATAAAATATACATACATACATACAAGTGCTGGACATATGGCGACACACAGCAGCAAAACATTACATAGGAGACTATATAGTGAAATTTATTAAACTGGGAAAAGCTCGTTTTCGCTTTTCCGAGTTTAATATTTGGGCGAACACCCGGATATTTCTCGCAGTAAGTATCGCAAGATTTGTTACGATCAATACTTGTAGTGAGACACTTTTTCTATGGAATATA
Source organism: Pipa parva (assembly GCA_019650415.1). Classification (NCBI taxonomy): domain Eukaryota; kingdom Metazoa; phylum Chordata; class Amphibia; order Anura; family Pipidae; genus Pipa; species Pipa parva. Next base: position 10,501 of record WMED01017599.1, on the reverse strand, counting down.
TCCATTGACTTTACTTTACAGTACATTACTGTAGTTTGGCTACCTTGCCATGGAAATATTCAATAGAAAAAGTTTCTCATGGCAAATATTGATCGCAACAAAACTTCTGGGTGTTCGCCCGATTAAACTCAGAAAAGCCAAAACAGCTTTCTCGAGTTTAATAAATTTTGCCCATTAATATGTGTAGGTAACCCAAAGTGAAGGCTACATGTGTAGCCAATATGTGGTTAAAACAACAAAAGATGATGACGAAATGGTGAAAAAATTGCCTGCTATTCACTTACATGGCGACTGCTGCAAGCCTCCTGCCATTTTGAATAAGACCAGTTAAATGGTTTGTACATATTTTGCCGTGGCAACTGCCTAAAGAGAACATGAAGAATGCTTAGGCACAGTCATCAGGCAAGTGAATACTCGGCAGTTTTTGGACTTTTAGTTGTGTTTTATACAAGCAAATAAGGCTACCACAAACTGCTTAGTACAGTCAGCGTAATCCCTCCCCCACGTTGCTCCACTCTCCCCCATGACTGAGTCTGCTAAGGCCATCATGTAAAACAACTCTTGTTCACAGCTTTTTTTAGTAACTTAGCCTTCAGCTTGCTAGCCCTATCTCTTCCCTGGCTAGCTTTTCCAAATGAAGAACACTGAAGACTTGATAGTCAGCAGATGCTGCTAGCTCCAGTATACAATCTTGTGTAATACAACATTATCCCCACTAGTTGTGCCTTATTTTGCTACAACAACAAGTGACTTTCTAATCCACCAGTCTTGTATAACACAATATTTCTAGCATTATTATTCTTAAAGTAAAAAAATAACAAATACTCTTAGCTTTTGTTTGTTGTCTTCTGGGCTGATACCTAGTATTTGCCCAGGTAACATTTATCAGCATGTACGTAGCCTGTTTGCCACATATATATAGGCTATATTTTACTTTACCTTGGTTCAAGTTGGTTTCATATCAATTCCTGCTGAAATCTTGCTTGCCTTATTATTCTTGTAATTAGACTTCTGCTTTCCTCTTGACCTTATCTGCTAGCTGGCATCACAAAAGAAAACAAAGCAGCACAAAACTGGAAAATTAGTAATGTAGGTTGCTATATTTCATGAACAGATGTTAATTTGCATATATTTCCCAGTGAGCATTGCATTATGCCTACTTACCAGCTCAATGTTTGTCCATGAGTAAAATGAGGCACATTATGTACTCGCAAGTGTCTCTGTCCTAGTGTTGAGGATCAGAAAATATCAGACTTTCTTCAGGTGGGTAGATGGGAGTTCACAGACCTTGCCATGTATTGCATAGTAAATTATGCAGAAAGTTTTGTCTACTTTTGGAAAATTGATTTAAAATTTGTCTATGTGTATACAAACATTGGTGACAATTTTTTTAGGTCGATGATAAAAGAGCTGAGTAAACAGCAAGATAATAAAAGGCAAAGTAAGCCAAGTCACAACCTCTGTCTCAAAACATTTTTAAAAGTACTAAGTAAGATTTTCCACCATGCCAATTCAAAATTAAATTTCTGATGTTACTGGTCTTTTAAATAGACTGTCAAAATAAAAACTTTTTTTTATTTTAATAACTTATCCACAAAATAAACATCTTCTAATTTACAGTGAGTCTTCTTTTGTTTCATATTCCAGTCTATTTCCTCTTGAATTCTCTCTGGTTCCTCTTGGATCAGTGGCCAAAGCAGAATCTTTGCTGCTCTGCTCCCGCTGTTACAAACGGCTCTACAAAATAAGAAGATATTGTATCATTTTGTCAGACAAGAAGCACAGCATTACCTTAAAAACTGAAGAGTTTGAAATTTTGCCACAGAGCGGGTTGCAACAATTGGAACAACCATTAAGGGGGTTATTCACTAAAGTCTGAATTGTTGCGTAAAGGTGTGAATTCGCCAGCTAAAGGCAGTCGCAGTAGACTGCTACTGTCGTAGTCACAACTTTATAATGATAATATTCTTGCAATCGCGACTTTACTATGGAAATTTGTCACAGTCGTAACCTTAAAAATTGTAGCGGTTGCGATTTTACAATGGGGAAATTGTTGCGGTCACAGATTTGCTATGGGAATCCGCCATTTGAGAATTCGACAGTCTAATTCGCACCTTAGTGAATAACCCCCTTTAATGTTACAAAAGCTCTGCTCTGATTTCTTCTGTAGTATCATAACAATAATTCAGGATATATTAGCAGGAAAAACCATAATTAAGTAACAAAAATATTACCTTAGAAAAATGTTAACTTTATGCTAATTAATGAACCATATAAAAACTTTTACATGTCACATCCCTTTTAAAGGGGACTCACATAAATGATCATTTGTCTCAAAGAACCACAAATGGCAGAAAAAGAAAATTGCTATTTGGATTGGCATGGCAGCTATTTGAGTGCAGTACTTGAAAAAATGTCATCTTTGAAGTTAAATTCCATATTTTTATTGCTTTACCTTGTATGTGTGTGTGTCTCTTTCTCAGCTGGTTGCAGCCAGATTTCTGTGGCACTTTATGAATCTAAAGTTTCATAGAAAACAACAGGAAGAGGCAGGGGTTTGTTTACCTATAAAATGGCTGGAACCACAAGGAAGAAAAGCAAACTCAAAATAATACAAATCAGAAATTTAAGTTCAAAGAAACCATTTTTACCAATACATTATTGAAATAATTGCCATTCCAAACCAAATGGATTTTTTTTCTTTTTGTGAAGCTAAAGTTCCTTTAAATGTATTTTTTTTAACCAACTGGGATCTTGTAACTTATTCCTTGTGGAAAACTGAAGGGTTTTATTGCTGTTTGCTGGTACTGTGATACAGATTAAATATAAATGTGTGAAGAAATGAGGGAAACAACAATACGAAATAACTTAGAGAATTATACAAAGAGAGAGAATCCAAACAGTTATTATAGATGGGAACATAAAAGCAACAATATTTTGATCAAATATTAAGATGCAACATTCTTTGGTAGGTCACATCTCCAGAGACATGAGTTGGCCAACACCATCTACAGTAATGCATTTTTTATGATGGTCTTAATGACTCACATCTGTTTCCAAAATAAAATGGCCAGATTTATGTATTGGTTTACTCTTAATCACCCTCAATTTTAATTCAGAAATTATGTTAACTTGCAGAGATGATGGGACAAATGAGACCAGCATTGCTGAAAGAAAAAAGTGTAAGTTCCAGAGAAGAAGTTATGTTTTTCTCATCATAGCTTTGAAGAGCTAGCGTGAGACCTGAATGCATTCAGAATAGTCTATTCTATGTTCGAGGAAGCATCCTGCAGGACCGATAAAGTTAATGCTTTAAAAAGGAAGTTTGGAAAACAGCTGCAATTTTTGTGTGTAGTACAAGACAAAATCTATTCAGCTCTTACTGAGCCCACTCACAAATCTTCTGACTTTATATATCAATGTTTTACTATTGTTTTAGTTAAAGGTTTCTCTCTGATTTTAGAAATATTGAACCTTAAAGGACCAGTAATAATAATAATAAAAAATAAATAAGATAAATCCCATTTGGTGTGCAATGACAGTTATTTCCACAGTAAACTTTCAAAATGTGACCTGTGACCCACTCAGCAGTAGTTATGCTACTTTTTGTACCATTTTTGACAGAGAGTATCTGTACTTTTCAGTACCTGGGCAAGCATACTTTGAGGAGAGCCAACTTGTGGTAGATAAGAAATATGACAAGCTCTCAGCTGCAGGATGCCCGCTTTGTTTGATTATAGGTACTTCAGCTAGGGCAGTGATGGCTAACCTATGACACACCTGCCAGAGGTGACACGCCGAGATGTTTTTGTTGACATGCGTCATTTTGCTGTTCATGTTGCACTCTAATGTGGTCCTATAGAAAATCCGCGGCCGCAAAAATTTCTCATAGCCAAATTTGCAACCTCGACAATTTCCCATAACATAACCATGACATTTTCCTATAGCACTATTGGTACAATTTCTCCATGTTAAAACTGCGATAATTTACCTTCGTAATTCTGCGACACTTTTCCATTGTAAATCCACAACAATTTTCCTACTCCGACAGAATTTTGACACGTGGAGTTCAAAAGGTTAGCCATCACTGAGCTAGGGGTAGAGGAATTCCACACTTACCTCTTTTTCAAATGTTTTTTTTCCATGTAGGTTACAGTAGGTATCTGTATGAATCTGTAAAAAAAAAAACCCTAATCATTCTTCCTTTGTTTTATACTAAAGGAAAGTCTGACTCAAAGTCAGAAAGTCATCAAAGTCATGGAGACAATCTAAGCTGGTAGGGTGACTTAACACAATGTGTCCTGCTGAATATTTGCAAAGTAGCGAGCGTTTCTAAACGGGAAGGAATTGTCTTCAAATGCTAAACACTACAAACTCAGCAAATGTCACCACATCTTATGGTCCTGTTCCTTCTGGAGAGGCTAAACTATGTAAATTTCCCAGTTAGCTTTGTCTAAAGTTGGTCTAACAGCTCAGACTCAGCTTAGACAGCTCTCTATACATCTGAGCTACAATGAAATCCACGTCTTGGTTGTAGGGTTTGAACAATCTGAAACAGAATAGTCTAGCAGTGGTTATAGGGCCTCAAGAGTCTGAATAGTTGCGTAGAGCTATGAATTTAAATCTATTTGCCACTTTCCATGTTCACTTATGGAAAAACTCTGGGAAGTGGTAAATACATGATCAATTTGGGCGCCTACGATAGTCGCAAACTTACAGAGCTCTTCGCAATTCTTTGTATGCACATGCACATGTACAGGTACTTCTACTGTTGACTAAATGGAAGATTGTGTTGAGGGTGTTCAAGGAGCAAATGTGGCTAAGTAAACTTCTCCAAATTCACCTGCTTGACTTCCCAATTTCAAAGTGGTGAATGGGGGGGGGGGGGGTTGATGGCAGGGCTCCAGTGTTGCTAAAGGCAACTATTCATTCAAAAGTGACAATGGTGACTGAGACAAATTGATAACATTACCTAGGGACAGTGTATAGAATTAGAATATTCACAGAATACTGTACAGTTAGTGTAACATGTTGACACAAGTGTAACCTCCACTTAGTCAACAGTGAAAAGTGAATTTGCATCTACTTTGGCAATGTGACTTGAATTGCAGAGAGGTGAATTTGACTGGTGAATTCTCCCTTTTGACAATGAGGCCTTAATGTCACTGAGCTATTGTGAATAAGATTCTAAAGATGAAGAACATGTTTATGATAAAGCCTTGCCACGTTTTGCATTTCCAAAGTAGTTCATATTTCAATTTTATTTGGAGTAGATAATTTGCATAAATCTTTTTTAAGGCTGGAATTTTGATTATATAAGTAATCAAGGGAGGTTTATGACAAATTCAATATGTGTTATTTTAATAGATTCTTTGGTGCTGCAATAAAAAGGTTTTAAATAATATACTGAATTGTGTGCACATATAGCACTGCTAAATTTAGCATTAGTTATCTTACATGGAACCAACAAGGCAAACACTAGTTATCATGCATCCTCTGCATTTTATGTAACCAGTTTTAAAGGGATGTTTTGGCAATACTATGGTTCCATTCATAAAATATTCATACTGTCAGTGTGATTATACTGTGGATTACAAGACTGAATATTAAGCCCTATGGCATGTGGAGTTTAGTATGCATTTCCTATTAAATGGATGTAGTGAAAATGCTAAACTATAGATACCCATTTTATTTAATTGATCTAATTTTTGATATATTTTTTAAGTGAAAAATATACCAAATACTAATGCACATGCACTTTTATCCATTAGAAGAGTTAAACATTTGACATGTTTAACAGTCTTACACTGAATTTGTAGTCAGCCTATTTTGTCTCCATCCCTAAGAAGTGCTCACTGAGCATGTGCTGAACCAGTGGCTAAGGACAAAGGCAGGCCATGATTATAAAGATGTCAGCCTCCAGTGACCACATTGATGGCACAGATCATTAGATCCATAGGGCTGTCTCATGCTAAACTGACATGGTAAGCTCTATAAATATGGTACATTTTTAAAGGATTTAATTATTCTTAGGCTTTAGTTCTCCTTTAAGTCTTCCATCCCAGCTGTATTATTAAAAATCTGCATAATAGCAGAGCTAATTATTTTAAACTCTTGTAGAAATGTATAAAGGAGTTTGAGACTATTTTGCGAAAAAAATCATTATTATAAGAATTTATTATTTATTTGGGCCAATAGTGCAAGCCGTGGCATGAACAATTCTACCGTTATTTGTAGGCTTCATTTATATGCGTTTAAATTGTATCTGCCATTTTTAAACAAATAAATAACTGTTCATGAAGTATGTTTTTTGATATTTCTGCCTCGTATTAAGATCTATCTGCTTAAAATGAAATTTGTTCTTTCTTTGTTAAGACCTGAGAACGTTTAATCATTTTTCTCACTATCTCTCTTTATGATTTATAGATTGGAGTGTGATGAAGCTTATCATGGAAGGTGTTCTCCCTGTACAAAATGCTGCATTCAAACCTGCTCTCTTGCTTGATTATACGTTTTGTATATAGAGATGTTATTTTGCAGCACAATGTTTTCCTTAGAGAGCTCCTTTCAGCTCCCAGTTGTTTCTGAGAAGCTTAAATCAAAAGTAAAAATCCAATTTTCAGAGATAAGATGCCTTCTAGAGACCTTTATTTTTGAGGTTCTGACAACACATTTTTTTAAAAAAAAAGAAACAAAAACCCCGATTCCTTGCCTTAATTAATTTGCTTTTTTACTTTTCATTTTCATGAGTACATTTGTTGTATGTGCTATATTTGAATATATACTGCGTTTAGAACTTCCAAGGCATGGCCTGCCCCCTCACCCCTCTTTTTCCTCTGCATTCTCTTCTGTCAAATGTGAACTATTTGTCTTCTTCTTCCTCTCTGGAATCTTTGTGATCAATGGTTCTGTCTCTTCCTTCCTCTCTCTCTCAATCATGACTTCCCACTGACTGTCTTGTTTTTTAAGGGAACAACAGAAAAACATTCAAATCCAGAGTACATTTCATCATTAAAGCTTTATCTGTGTATTGTCTATGACACACACATACGTTTGTATTTGTTCATATAAATCAGTGAACTTGTTAATGGATGGAAAAAAAAATCATGTTTATGACTATAGTGTATAGTCTCTGTACAATTAGACCCAGTTCTTAGTTAAACATCTTCATTACCTGCAGTAATCACTGAGAGAATGTAGGTTAGAGAAGAAGTGTTTAAAGTAAGAAAGTTACAATGCGCCTGACAGTCCTGATTTCATTTATTTATTTATTGTTTAAACATTTAAAGGGATAAAGCCGTCTAAAACAATGAAAAGTCAAAGTCCTTGTGTTGAATAAGTAGTAGATGATCTGTGAAGAGTAATCTTTATGCACTGAGAAGATTTTGTGAAAATTAACATAATATAAGTGCAGTACGGTGGCTCAGTAGTTAGCACTTAATGTGCCTTGGAGCGCTGGGTTCAGGGTTCAATTCTACCCAGGATTTCATCTGCATGGAGTTTGTATGTTTTCCTCAAACTTGAGTGGGTTTCCTCTCACAATCCAAAAACATTTGTGTGTGACTGAATATGGCAACTAGATTGTAAGCTCCATGGGGCAGGGACTGAAGTAAATGGTGAATCTCTGTAAACCGCTGTGTAATTTATCAGCACTATATAAATTAATACATACATATGCATGCTTTTCTCTGCCCAACAGATGCAAGTTTACTGTAAGTATGCATTTTACTAGAATTCATCTTCTTAACTCCAGGCTAGTAATAATAGTATAGTAATCATATAGTAATAGTAATAATTTGGAGACAGAAAAAAAAGAGGCAGAAAATCATAGTGACTGCAGAGACCATAAGAAGTCTTTTGGTTAGAGGGACACTGATCTCTTGTTTCCTGGAGGGTTTAACACTCCAGTCTAACATGCAGGAACTGAACAAGGTGTCACAGAGGGATTATAGAGGGTTATTACCCATAATGGGTCAATAAATCCTGGCAGCGGAGGGACGTACAGTTTTTTCTTGTTTGTACTGTTGTAGTATTGTCTTCTGAAAAATGAAAATATAAAGAACTCCTTACATCTGTTATTTGTTCACAGCAAGGCATGTGCTTTGATGTATCTGCTGTGAATGGAGCAGTCTGTGATGTGTGCACTAAATATTCTGGTTTTTGTTGTAACACAGTATTTTTCATTTTTAGGCAAAAAAACCCATTAATCACATCACAAGTTCCTATGATGGCTATGCAGACTGCATTTTGTGGACACCAAAAACCAGCTAAGGCTCTAAAACATATTAACACACATGAGCCTTTCATCTGCAGCATGCTATGTTTTAGGGCATATTTATAATTAATTTGTGTACCAAAGCAAGTTTGCCTCAATTTGCCTGTATTGTAGCATAGACCAGGGGAAGGCAAACCGCGGCTCCCGAGCCACATGCATCTCTTCAGCTGCCTTGTTGTGGCTCTGAGCACATCTCCCTCACCCCACCCATGACAGCCAACACTTCTTTTGATAGGATGTCGGTGGGTCAGTGTAGGAGGGAGTAAAATGGCTCCCATCTGTGCAAAATTTACAGACTCCTGGAATAGACAATTCTCCTTATTCACTAAACAGAGTATTTACACTGCGATATGGCAAGCGGTTGAGTAGTGTTTCCTGTGAGCAGTCAGGTGAATAGGAGTGGTGTATTGTAGCTAATCTGACCTAAATAGGCATATTGTTATAAAGTGACATCATCACTAAATTGATCTGTTTAAAGGAGACAATGTCACTACAACTCTCTTTTAATTCTTAAAATTTCATTGTACTGGCAATAGGCATTTGTTATCACAAGAAAGGGCAATGCCATCATATTGTTGCCCATGTTGTCACTGTAGAATTGTTGATCAAATTACAATTGTTTGTTTCAGTGGCAGACAATTCCTAAATTATTTTGGCACCTGGTTGACACATTTTCTACACCTTTTGAGTTAATTATTGATAGAATATTAACAGGAACCCTACTGTAAGCCCCCCAATTTTCTACCTCCATCTAGAAAAGTTAAAACAACATATTCAAGCAGGTACACCTTGAGTGAATTCACATGATGAATACCCTAATGGGCTAATTGAGTAAAGGATAAATTCTCCTGTCAAATTCACCTCTCAATATGAGTCGCATCCTCAAAATAGTCATGAATTCACTTCTCATTATTGACTAAGCAACTAATAGACTTTTTGCACAAGCAGACAGCGGTGAACACTGTTGGATGGCGCTGTATGGCGTAGTTAGTCGGACAGTAGTCCAGAATGTGGACCGAATTGATTGTATATTTGCCACATCGCAGAGTTTGCTCAATAAGCAAACATGGGGAAGTAGCGAATAGATGCAAATTTATAGAAGGGCTTTAGTTAATAAGGCCCTAAGTGTTGTCGCATTTGCATTGAATAGACGTAAAGATTTGCGGAAATATGCAGTGTAAGATATCAAGTTGAGTGTGTAGTCATCACAATCTGTGCTGAATATGCAAAGTTGGAGAAGTGGCAAATTATTACAAATTCATGCGTCTATGAGACAGTTTACACTTTGATAAAAATGCTCATATATGTTGTATTATAGTCTTATAACTGATAACTATTGACTCATACCAGTGAATTTGTTTAGAGATGGCATTGAGTTATTCACTAAAGTCCGAATTGTTGCGTATAGGTGCGAATTCACCATATAAAGACATTCGCTGCTACTGTCGCAGTCGCGTCTTTATAATGAGAATATTGTCGCAGTCGCCACTTTATTATGGGAAAATTGTTGCGACTTTACAATGGGGAAATTGTAGCAGATTTGCTATGGAAGTCCACTGTTTGCGAATTCGACTGTCGAATTCGCACCTTAGTGAATAACCCTCAACAGTCTCTTCGGCAGAGGGGCAATAATTTTCTCCTGTTCACAATACAAAAAGTGTGCAGATATAGATCACAGGGAAAGCTAAATCTTCCTAACAAAGTGATTTGCATCACATAGACAAAGTACATTGATAATGTTTATCTTTCCTTTAACAAGATAGCAGAAGTCAGGTTCCTTTCATATAAATAACCTTTCTAATATCATCGCTGTTATAGGCAGCATATATTATCTGAAAAGGAACAGATATTAGAGCATATAACAGCTATAAAATGACAAATAAAAACCATCATTCCCAAAATAACATTTGCCATAAACATCCATATAAATGCAGGACAAGCAGGTATGTTATTGTGGAAAATGAGTCTGAAGAGAAAATAATAAAAGAAGACAGTAATGACATAATAACTTAATTTTACAGATAAACATGAGGGGCTCATCCACAGTGAGAAAATGAGAAAATGGAGAGGGTTATTAATTGAAGGGACAAATTCACCTAACATAGTGACTTCATGTCTGTCTGTGTTGCTACGATCAGGAAGATTCAAATTCACTTCTCCTTGTTCATGAAGCAGCGGATACACAAGTGGATAGCGTCGGATGCTGTCACATGTGTAGTGCGGCGG
>WMED01017598.1:0-12954 GCA_019650415.1 Pipa parva | reverse complement strand
TATATATATATATATAAAGGCACAATAAACTTGTCTAGTTTCTATCTTGGACTTATCTTACAAGTATATGAATTGCAATATAGTATTCCCCACAGAAAATAATTAACATGCAATGCTACCATGGATATTATTAATAACAGTAAAAAAATTGTTTGGTTTGGAACATGAGAAGCTGATCCCTAAAACATAGATTTTCAACCCTACCCTCAGGCCTCACTGGTGCATGTTCTGTGGATAGCCACACAAATGGGTTATATTCCCTGTCATCAGAATAATCAACCTGTTCTGGATTATACAAAACGTGCCCCACTGTTTGAGGCCTGATTTAAAAACCTGTGTTTTACAAGACAATGCTTTGAAGTAGCCGCTGTATGGATGTCCTAAGTGAACATCCTACAGTAAATTCCAGCCATTTGTGCTATGAAATAATAATAATACCATAATGTGATTTTATTCACCTGTAAAACTGATACCCGTGGCAGCTATAGACACCAAATACTGTAAGTATGAATAATTTTTATTCAGAGGCCTGATTATAAAATCTCTTAGTAATGAGGTTTTCCAAGTACAATTTGATGGCTACCTAAAAAGAAGTGGAAGATGACCCACCATTGTACATATCGACACCCATTACTCTGCTTGTCTAGAACAGGTTGAGGTAATCTATCAATTATCTTCAACTGAATCTTTGTATCTGTATCCCGTGGGTGATTCAGCCTTCAGTGCTCAATGTCTTCCGTGTGTCACTGTTCCTGTGAGTCTCTACATTCAATGATCTTAGTTTCAGTGCTTCAGTATTCCATGCTTAAGTGAAGAGTGAAGACCATGCCCTTACACCACTTTAAATGCTAGGTTGCAGTTGACAGTCATAAAAAGGTTATCTTATTAAGGGAACATTCTAAACATATGTACAGTCATCCACCTGATCTTTATACACCCATAATAATTGAATCAGATGTGGAAGTTTACAATTAAAAGTTTAAAATAATAATTATTAGGAGAAACAGAAGAGTGGTCTACTTCTATCTCCTTACTAGCTCTTATGTCCAGATGAATTTGTGACATTTGCATCAATTTGCCACTATGTAGCAAAGATGATTATGCATATTTACTATTTTGCATGTTCTCACTAGTATGATGTCATGCACAGTGATTTTAGAATAGTCTAATATCTTCCGGTTGTCCTGGATTCCACTGGACAGTCCTGTTTTTTGGGTCCTGTCCTAAAGTCCCTATTCTCCCCCCAAGATGCCCAGCCAATCACAGTGAAGTAGGCAGGAAGCCAATGACATCAGCAGCAATTATAAGTGGGCAGGCACCTGTGACATAACTGCTCCCACCTGACAGCTTAGGAAGTATGTATATTAGCAGTGGTATATTGAAACAAATTCATCATAAATAGGCATTTAGAAGTGATGTCATCTTCGCATGGATCTGTTAAATAAGGCAATGCCATCATAGTTATATTAAACACTAAACACTGGCAATATGCATAAATTATCATAAGAAAGGTCCGTATCACCATTTTGTTGCATTTTAGTCACCTGTCTTGTTGTTGTAGAACACTAGCATAAATTGCAACAAATTGTAGCAAATGGACACAAAGTGGTTTGCAAAAATACATGGCTGACGAAATTACTAAGGGCAGATTTTTTTCCGCCCGATCACAATTTTTACCACAACTGAGGAATTCTGATCGATTTGCAAATCTATCGAAATTCCGCACGTGCGAACAGAAATTAACTTCGGGCGATCGTTTTGCCCTTAGTAAATTTCACCCAAAGTGAATAACATTTTTCAATGTGAGAAATTGCCATTTGTGTTGAATTCATGCATTTACTGTTTATTCATGCATTTATTGTGTTGAATTCATGCATTTACTGGACAATTCACTTTTCAATTGTCTAATAATACTCTTATTTCTAAAAACTAACAAGAGCAATAGAATTATTTAAAAGTTTTAGAGCTGTTATTTATACACACTATTGACTATGTATATATGTACAGTATGTATAATTTTATTTCTAATGCACCACAAATTTACGCAGCGCTGTACAATTCAGCAATACAAATATAATACAGACATGGGAAAAGTGCATCAAACAATACAAGTGAGTAAGTTACAAGCGTGAAATCAATTAAGTGCCAGGTTGTCATTGACACAAGAGGATGGAGGTCCCTGCCCCATAGAGCTTACAATCTAAGACTATATTTTAAATGTCCTTTAAATATTATATGAAGTGTAAACTGGAACAATGTCTCTGTTACATAGCGTTCAGGATTGGAACTATATTCATATTAATATAGAATTCATATCCTTGAAGTATTATTTAAAGTTCAGCTGACTACAACAGTAATGGGACCATGCATGTCTGCTCAAATATATCTGCACACAACAAATATATAAATGAAAAATAATGAATAAAAATTACAAATTCACCCTTAAAAATACAATAATATTCATATTCTATGTAGGAATATCTCTCATGTCATAAAGATTTTACATTTTACTCAAAAACATCATAGGTTTCATTCCCAAAAAAAATGTTAATAACTGCTAATATGCATTAAATCTACAGCTATGGTAATTATCTTATGCACATAACATATTCTAGACTTTGACAAAGTGAATCAAATATTTTTTGAATATTAATAACACCCTTGTCTAGTTCAATATTCAATGTAGAAACAAACAGAAAAGGAAGATCACAAGAGACATTCAGACAAGGACTAAGACATTAGATGGTCATTGGATATTCAGCTCAGAATATGATGTCCAGTTTCTAAGACAACTTACCTACAGATTTCCCATACATACCATACATAGTACAATTACCTCCTACCACAGAATGAATATCTCATCCTTATAATAAATATTGCCTAATTTTTGATGCATGCCACACATCTACCCTTTAAGTGATTGGTCTAAATTGAAATGAAAGTTAGGCTTTTCTAGAATTAGAGAAAAACAAGGAGATTAGATTTGAAGGGTCCATTGTTTTTATGTGTATTTATCTACTCAGGTGACTATGGGATGGAGGCTTTATGGGAGGAAACTGCTGATAAAGTATCGTTCATTGAAATGGAGTTCCATTAAATAAATGGTATTGGTAACTAATGTCAAGCCCTTTCAGGGACTGTTTTTGTTAAGAGTTAAACCTACTGATTATTGACCAGCAGAACAAGAAGCTTTTAATAAGAGTTCTAGATCCCCTTTCCCTTGGCAATATATCAGAGAATAGGACTTCTGCACACATGTCCACTACCAGCACACTGCAACTGGAGGAGCAGCAGCTGTTGGAAATACTGCCAGGGGCCAAGAGGACCCTGAACTTTAGTCAAGAGGTTCCTTCTTCCATTACAATAGGTACGTTTTGTTTGAGCATCTAAACTGCCCTTATTTTACTATAAGAAAATGGTACTCATCATACCTTACAAAGGGAGGAAGCAGATAAGTTGAGATAATCACGATAAAATATTTTTAGATCTAGAGAGCAGTCTCTTTCAGTATAGCACACTGAATTTAAACAGTTCCCTTTCACAATTAAAATCACTATAACTGAATATACCTACTTGATATGACTACACGAGACCTCTAGCAGTTAACTTATTCCAATGACCAGGAAAATTTGTTTTATTATTACATAAAGTTACATGAAGTTTGCATGTATGTGGATATCCCTCATAAATGTTTTGCTGTGTGATTTACAAAGCTTGATTGCATTGGAGTTCTAAGATAAATTTCAGTCTCACAACAAGAGCATTGTGCCTTTATTAAAAAAAATAAAAAGGAGAATTAAATTATAGAAATAGGGAAATCATCATGAGATTCAAACCAACCATAGTATTAGCTTAGCTTAGTTAAGAAAACCTGGGCAAAAATATGCCTATATATGTGTTTTCATCAAGCACCCAAGTTCTTGTCTTCAGTATGATCAGTATCCACCCACCTTATGCATTCCTGAAAACTGGCCACTAACTGTTGCAATTTAAGAACGTGAGATGTTGTATTAACTAGGCACATTTTTTATCCAAATATGTTAAGGCTGAGGCCTGTTGGAACTGCAGTTGGCTCACAAATCAAGCAGGTTTGGATCCATGGAATTTATGTGATTTGAGGAAAATTGATGCTGAAGGGCAATTTCTAACAATCTGCTTAATCTCTCTGTATGATTCATTAGAAGGAGACAAGCTGAATTATTTGAATGAATGGATGGAGATTTCAATGAGGAAAATCTACTGGACTCATTTTCAGCTCATGCCATCATTTGTGTAGATATACAAGTGTTTTTTTTAAGCACGGTTACGATGTTGACATAGCTAGCATAATTAGCAAGGTTGAAAAAATACACCATCAAGTTCAACCCATAACAATTATATATATATATATATATATATATATATATATATATATATATATATATATATATATATATATATATATATATATATATGTATATATATATATACGTTTGTGTATATATATATATATATATATATATTACTGTATATCTCTATTGATCTAAGTAAAAAAAATCATTTAAACCAGATTCACTTGTGATCAGAATAGATCAAATTCTCTTAATATGTTTGTTTAGTTAAATAACCCTTATAATTTTAACCATCAATAGAATTTTTGAATCACTAAACGATCCTACTAGAACCATTTCTAGTGGAAAGGGTATTTCACAAAATGAACATATTTAGTTGAACAAGTCAAAATTTGTAGAAGATCAACTTGGACCATGTCTATGGCAGAAGGTCTTTAGGAAAGATTTTGGTCATCCCTGTCTTCAAAAAATCTTGAAAATTGTGACAACATATTTGTTGGGATGATCACAAACTGATATGTTGACTATATTTGGTGTAGGGTTCAGAGCTACTGGTGATTTTTTTAATCATTTCTATATTTACTAAAATGTGTAAGTAAGTGATGCCAGACTCTGTGGGGAATAGGTTTCCATTGATTTATATATCATCAAAAACTGTAATGGGCAGACTACCAAGTACTGCCTTCAGAGAGTGGTAGGATTCCAGTGGCAGGATAAAGGAAGCACCTCCTGACTATTATCAAGGAGGGGAGACTCAAGTCCCACAAGATAGGTGCCCAATTGGTGGCAGCAGCAGTGAAAGCTACCGAGAAGCATCTTTAGCCTGGCTGCAAAGCCTCAAGCAGACCTGCTGATCATTGAAAGGGGTAATGAACATTCTACTCAGCACAGTTCATGATAAGCCATGGGATGGAAATGTTACATTAATGACCTAATAAAGGTGTTTCCTAAAATGTATGTAATAATAGTACATTATTTCATTTACAGACATAAAAAAGGGTCCTATAACAAAGAGGGTTATTTTAAAATGAGTAATGTTTAATAAAAGGATATCCAGCAATTCTCATATATTTCTTTGCTCTTTTTAGCTAGAGTTCTTTTCTCTCTCTCTGCATTATTCCCACAGTCGACTGTCATTCGGTATAAAGTGGAATTGGAATGACCAGTTAAGCTACAGACATCTACTGGCACAACAGGCTATGGGGAAGCCTGCACAATGACCATTTGCTCTGCATCTGTCTGAAGTGAGCGTTCCTTTTATTTTCCAGTGCGTATGAATTCCATCCCAGCATAGAGGGAAAAAAACACTGTTTTATTGCCGTGGAAGTGTCTGACCTGGAAACTTCACTGGTATATACGGGGGTTATCCATATTTCAGAGATAACAGATAAATAGGTGAAGTTACCAAGGCCTTGTTTATTCAAACACACACTCATCATTATCCATATGGTGTCCTGACAACATCATTAGTTGGACCTGATTATAAATGATTATCTCCCATGATGACAGTTTTATGGTGACCACTATTTTTACAGCTCTATTATAAATGAAAGACATGTACACAGACAGATAGAATAATAACAACTCCTACCAAACTACCAGTCGCACTAGATAAAGAAATGCTGCTATGTGAAATGGCAGGGTAGTCATTTAAACTGACATCTTTCAAACTAAAAAAGAAGTTTGACCGCTCTATCCCCAGTTATATCCAAAAGTGAATCCGGGTGCTCTGGAGTAAGCTAGGCGATTTAAGCATAAATACAACATGTAAATGATCCTCCGGCACTCTGAAATGTAAAGCTATAAAATTTCTGTCCTTTATTACCACATAGGTAAAAAAATGATTAAAAACAACTGAGCCTCTGATTTTTATTTAGTTTTCCTCATTGTTATTATAATTATTTTCATAATTCTCCTTATTTATTATTATTATTACTATTAATTTTGAAGTTTCTCAAAAAGTAAGGAAAAAATGTAAATAAAATACCATGCCTTCTAGAAAAGTTATAGTCAGAATATTTTAAAGCACAGACTCAATTGGGCGAAATTTATTAAAGTCGTAAATTTTACCGATCGATCGAATTTTCAAAATTTCAAGCGAAATTTCAAAATTTCAATTGAAATTTCATTCGATCGATCGATCACTTCGCCTTTAATAAATTTCGTCCAATATATAAATGTTTTTGAGTTATTTATATTTTTGCCATTAGTATCCATTTATAGCAATTTGTCTTACTTAGTAAGGGATGCTAAACGCTGGACAACATTTCTTGTGTTTTTGTAAGGCTCCTTTTGCCCATTTCAATGAACCTAACACTCCCCACCCATGTGACTTCTAGCTCTCAAGAAATGCACTGCAAAGTGCCACATTTCCTTTTTATTAAGAGCTTTTATAACGGTGGCTTTTGCTCCTCCCACCTTCTGTGTCCTGGGCGTATAAAACATTGTGGGACTTGCTGACTAAAGAGCGAATTCACCTTGCTACAATTAGTTGCAAATTCACTTCTCTTTATTGACTAAATGGAGAATAGACTTGTCAAACAAGTGGACAGCAGCGATTGCAGTCATATGCGTAGTGGGGCATAGTAGCTATCAAGGAAATAAACAAATACATAATAAATAACAACTTATTAGAAAGAATACTTTAAAAAAAAATGAAATAGCAAAAATCAATTTTTTGACTTTATATCCCTTTAAATATTATAGGCAGTTTTAATATTTCATGTCAATTCAATTATAGTGTATTAAGTCAACTGTGAATATTTACTATTGATCAGATTTTCACTGGGATAGAGAGAATTATCACAAAGTGTTTTGGGAGCATTATCATGTGATTAGTAACATTGGCATATTGTAAGGAAATCTGCCATAGAGAGGTATAGTGAAGCAAAATGATGTCATCTAAAAATGGATCTGTTTAAAGTAGACCATACTAACATACCTGTCATTTCTCTACATTAATGACAACATCCTGGTAATATGCATAAATTCTCATAAGAAAAGATGGTGTTACTGTTTTGTCCCATTTAATTCAATAAGAGACATTTCCCACCTAATATTGGCACTTGGTCATCACATTTTCTAAGCCTTTTGAGTGAAGTGTGGCCAGAATAGTACCAGGAACCCTTCCATTAATTCACCACATATATTTGGCAAACAGTGGTGGATGCTGGTCTTTTAAGGAGGGGAAGCCCAATTTTGGCCTACATCATAAAATGTGTTGGTTTATTTATATGCCAATTCTACCCTCCGTTCCTTTTCAAGAGAATGATCTGTGACCCTGTCGTACCAACAAGGCATCTTTTGGAGGCACTTGACTACACTAGACCAAAAATTCACTGATTCACTAATTTCGCTGTCAATCAAAAAGGGATTCAGCCTCAGACAGATCATCCAATCATCATGCAGAAGCTAAGTGTCCGGGCCAGCTGAAGCCAGCCCACTGCCCCATAGACCCCAGAGAAGCTGAGTGTTCTGATGGGTGGGACAAAGCCCAGCATTTATCCAATGACTTGTCTCATTTCGTTGCACTTTTTGCTTTGCTATTGAACTCTGTGGATGCTCAGCATCCACACTGTTTAAAGCACTGTGAAGCTACAAGACTGAGTGAGAGGAAAGCCGCGTCATTACCAGTGATAAGAAGCTGATTCTGAACAAAAGTTGAGCGCATTCCAGCACATATTTAGTTAATGACTTGTACACACAACAGTAGATATTTGATCACTTATTTATTGACATTTTAGGGGAAGCTGAGCTTCCCTTGCAGTCTTAGAGCAATCACCACTGTTGGCAAAGTCAAATCCACATATTCATGTCATTGCACTTTTGTGAATTCAGTCCATAATGAATACCTGAATTGTTCTTGCCTTTTCTTTGAATAGACATGAATTCGGCGAAATTTATTAAAGTTGTAAAGACCGTTCTTGGGAGGTTATTCACTAAAGTATGAATTGTTGTGTATAGGTGTGAATTTGCCAGCTAAAGACAGTCGCAATAGATTGCAGTCACGTCTTTATAATGAGAATATTGTCGCAGTCGCGACTTTATGATGGAAAATTGTCGCAGTCATGACTTTACAATGGGAAAACTTTCGCAGTCGTGGATTTTCTATGGGAATCTGCTGTTTGAGAATTCAACAGTCAAATTTGCACCTTAGTGAATAACCCCCTTCAGTTTATTGCGCGAGATCTCACATTGTTCTCATGAGAATTTCACGTGAGTTTTTCAATCTCAATTTTTTGATAAAAAGTTGGCCATGCTACTAATGTAAAGTATGGCTACCTTTTCACCGAAAAATTTGAAAATTCGAGATCAAAAAGTCAAGATCAGAAAATCGAAAAACTCACATGATAATCTCACGAGAACACTGCGAGAGCTCGCTCGATAAACTCAGAAAGACCGATAACTTTCTTTCCAACTTTACTAAATTTCACCCTTTAAAGTGTTGTGTAAGTACACAGTTGGCATAACGTTATGTACAGAGAGACAATTCATCACATGACAGAAAATGTTGGTCTTTCCCCTCCACCTGTTTAAATGTTAGAGGTTTTATCTACAAGTATATTGTTAAGAATTTAGCTCATTTATTGAAATTTGCTTATGTCCACAATATTGTTCGTGTGTCTAAAGTCAGTTCAATGTGATTCTTAATTATTCTTCTTGAGTAGATTCTTAACACTACTAAAAATCACTGTGCTTGATTTTGAGGTGGGAGTACCTGTGTGTTAGTGGCTCAGTCCATTACCTACAAATGGCACAGAGGTTAATCTTTGGGGCCTTGTACAGATTAGTTAATTTATAAGTGAGGACCTTTATCATTTCTTAATGACATCCAGAGCTCACGTTTCCCACTTAATTATTCATTCAGCAATCAGACTGCAAGAGATAGAAATGTTCTGTATTTAGTGAGACCAGCTGCAAATTGTTTATTGACTTTTCAACAGTCAGGGAATGGCTGTAATTTAAGGGTTTCTAACTGCTGCACTGTGGTCTCTGTTTAAACACTTCCATATTGTAACAGTCAATAATCCACACTGTATCTACATGTTCCAGGACCTGTTTATTTAACAGGTGTTCTCTCTTTAAAACAAGGGGATTTTCATTAAAAAAACAAAACAAACAAACACACCTTGTTTACTTCCAAAGAATTAAAAATGTATAAAATATGAATTTTTAGATGGTAAGAATCGTATCGTATAAAACTGTTTTTACAGCCTTTAAGGACTTTGTCCTTCTGCTATAATTAGTAAACAGAAACATCGCTTTCTAAAACTAGAATATTATACATTGTATTCCTCAAATAACTGAGGATTAGAAATCATAGAGATGGAAACCATAACCCCCTTAACAGAATAAATAAGTATTATGTTTTGGAATTACAATTCCTTATAACTACACCAGGGGATCACAAACCATAAAAATTAATAAAGAATGTCGGAGGGGGCTATATAAAGTGCAATTTCAAATTTTTTGTGCTAGCATCAGTGTATGATCAAACATTAAGTACAAAAATGCTTAATCTCTCTGCATGTTATTATTGGACAAAGTAAAAACAGGAATTGCAGTTTTGAAAGATGGACAAAAATTCACATTCAGAAAACTTCATAATGTATGTCCTAAGGATGATGGCTGTAATTGTAAAGTGATCTGTAAAGTTTAGTGATTGTTGTAGCAATATGTATAGGTGGTAATGGAATTGCCAAACCCTTTGATCCAGAGGATCGTCAAGAGTTTACAACCTATGATTCCCCACATCACTGACCATGAAGGTTTGTCTCAGCATGTGATTCATTCCCACCATCAATGACAGCGTAGTAGTCTTTCCCAGAAAGAAATGGATGTCTGTCAACTGCCACGGGATGCATGAAATGATTTAGTGATTTAGACACTCCATTATAAATGGAGTGTCTTCCTCACTGTGCCATTTTCTACATTGTTTTCTATTTGACAAAGAAATGTATTTTCATGTTAGTCTTACAGGAATCAGATGTTTTGGAAAAAGTGTGCAGGATATGAGTTTTATTCTACTCTACTGAATCAATTAGGCAATGATGTGTAGCAAAGTCTCCTAAGAGCTAAAATCAACTCTCACTCTACCATATAACTTACTTACACATAAGTGTAAATAAATGTAGTAGGTAAAGGGTTAACAGAGAGATTAGTCCATCAAGTTATACCTATGATAAAAAAAAACCTTCCCCTTTTTTGCAGCAGCCAATTTAAAGGAGAACTGAAGCTATAAAATAAAAGAGACCTATTAAATACATACCTCATAGTAAGTTGAATCATTGCAATCATAGCTTGAACTGTGCTGTATTTGCACTGCACTGAGGCAGATTTCTCACTGCACTTCACACACAGGATTCCGTCCAAAGCTCCGCCCACTTGTTGAATTGGCGGTCCAAAAGAATCAACAGTCCAAAAGGCTTCAAACGTCTTCACGTTCATTAAGGGGAGTGTTCTCATTGGCCCCACAATGAACGTGATAACGTTTGAAGCCTTTTGGACTGTTGATTCTCCAATTCAACAAGTGGGCGGAGCTTTAGGCTGAATCTTCTGTGTGAAGTTCAAGCTGTGACTGCAACGATTCAACTTACTGTGAGGTATGTATTTCATATGTTTTTTATTTTATAGCTTCAGTTCTCCTTTAAAGGACATGAAAACCACAGCAATGGAAAACTTCTCATTTCGATTGATACGGCTGCAACAGTAACATTTTTATTTTTAAAGCAAAATCGGTGATATTTATTGCTTCTTGTTTGTTTATCTGAGAGGGGACATATTTTATGAGATATGTCAATAAATGTCCCACTCAGTCAGTGTTAAGTTGTATTATTTTTATTTAAACTTTAGACAACACAATATCCTTGACTTGGGGCAGAAAGCGTGACAAAGTGACAGCAGAAGTATCTTAAAATAAAATATGAAAGAAGAGCTAAAGCAACCAGTAAATGAATACTGTCCCAACTAGTACCGTCTGAAGCACCATAGTAACATTGCACCATATGCCACTATCTGCAGGGAAAAAACATGGAAGTTTGGTCTAAGATCATGGCCACCATGTTTGTTGTGTTTCGCTCTTGATGACACGAGACCTGGCATACACCAACTGTTCACATGTGCTTTGGAGACCTTATACACAGTACCAGATTTCCTTATAGACATGAGTGGCCAGTGCGCATAGAAGACGCTCTTGCAAAGGTGACTCTTTTCAAGGGAATTATTCATCAATGCAAATTGGCCAGGCATGACAAATTTGTGTCCCTTTGGTCCAACAGATGCAAATGTGCTACTCCTTATTCACTGAACAGCAGATTCCCTCGGTGAATAATCAAACAGCCACAGATGCTTTTTCAACACAGCTGGAATAGTCAGTCAACCAGTAGGGGACATGTAGTGATGCAAATTCACTGAAGTGTAATGATCTTGTCGAATTTTCCCATGATTCATATGGATCTGTTTACAGTAGAATATGTCACTACAACTGTATCTTTCTTACATGAATTAATGTCATTACTAATCGGCAAAGACATTGTCACTACTTGGTCACATTTTGGTCAACCAATATTGTCACTGCATTAAAGCAACCTACATTAAAACAATTTTACTTTCTTTTCTATGTGTCACTATTACCAGGTCATTTTGTTACTTATTCACTATTTTTTCTTTGTCGTTTGAGTGTACGGTCACCATTATGCCAAACAGGGGCTGTGCCATCAACCAACCCCCTCTTTCACCACTTTGATTTGGCAAAGTCAGATTGGAGCAGTAAGCCTTGTTTATTTCTCCACTTTCCCCTGTGAAAGTCGCATGCAAAGTCATGTGAAGAGTTGTGTAAGTAGGTGACTGTTGTAGAGAGTGTTATTGAGCACAAATTAACCCTATCACAGAGTTTGCTGATTACACATAGTTGGGGA
This sequence comes from Pipa parva, assembly GCA_019650415.1. Taxonomy (NCBI): domain Eukaryota; kingdom Metazoa; phylum Chordata; class Amphibia; order Anura; family Pipidae; genus Pipa; species Pipa parva. The sequence continues at coordinate 707 of WMED01017598.1, read as the reverse complement.
CTGTTTGCACAGTCAGCAAAGTAGAAGTAGTTAGTGGGTCTGACCTAAAAAACTGAGCATTCTGTGCCTATAAACTCCTAAAATGTTAATCGAACACTGCTTATATGTCACAAGACCCTGTGGTAAGGTATAGCAGAGACAAAGACTTGGTGGAGAGACCTGACACTCGGTAAACCTTACCCTGAGAAGCTTCCACTGCATGAAACAATTCTAAACCTGTGAACAAAGAAGCTGAATCAATGGAGAGAGAAAGGAGAGGAAGAAATTCATACACCATACATCTGGTTTCATCCCACCCTCACACTAAGCCTACGCTTTGCAACCAATGCTTCCCCTTTCCCCGTGCAAGCTTTACCCCCTGTGCAACTACAGAACATTCAGGCAGGAGCTGAAAAATGGTAACGTTGGTGCAGGAAGGCCCCTGAGACAGCAACAGCTTCAGCAAAGGAAAGCAATACCTGACAATTTTTATTTGCTTGTGGGATTCTGAGGAATTACACACGAGGCAAAGGTACTTCCATCAACAAAGTGTAAGCTAAGAGAGCTGGAATTTTGTATTTTATCATTAGCACTCCCTTAAACTTTCTAGAAATTATGCTAAATTTTCATTATACATTTCTATAGGAAGTCATCATTTTTGGTGTTACTGAAGCTAACAAATTGCTCCCTATATTAATTACAACAGAATGTATGTTATAATCATAATC
>WMED01017597.1:0-12954 GCA_019650415.1 Pipa parva | reverse complement strand
TGACAGAATTGCAGGGGTGCCAATACTTTTGGCCAGCACTGTATTACTCTTAGCCAGAATATGTGGTTTGAGGTCATGTCCTATACCTATTTAACTAGAGGTGTAGAATGTTTCACCAACTGCTTGACCCACTTGGCATCATCTACTTAAAGTGTTTCTTCCACAGGACACTGTAACCGTTGGCAGTGAATTGCATGGTCTAAGAGTCAAACATTTATACGTTGGTGGAGTTCCAGGACCACGAGAGGTACAGAATGGTTTAGAAGGCTGTATACAGGTGAGAAATGCTAGTGAATTTTTCTGCATGAATTTTGTTATTATGGCTTTTTGACGGCTTTTTGACTCATGTAATAAATGAAATTCTTTGTGGCTTATTTTCTTCCAAAAAGGGACTGCATCTAGGGGAGACACAGAGTGGAATAGCCTTGCCTAAACCAAGCAGTGCCTTAAATGTGAAACCTGGATGCAGCGTTCCCAACTTGTGTGATTCCAACCCATGCCAGGAAAACAGCTCTTGTGTGAGTGGATGGATGAGCCACTCCTGCATCTGTCACCCAGGTGTGTGCCAACTAAGCTACTATTGTAATGTATCTGAGATCATTTCTAAATGCTCTTCTGTGTTTCATAATCTTTGAAATTACTACTAAAATAGCTCTGCATTGAACATGTCATAAATGGAAAAAAAAAAAAACAACTGAAAGTGAACTGTAGATCTTTGATAATTTAGCATTTATCCCAAAAGAAACATGTTTGATATTTGGTTGTTCATTTTTAGAGACTTTAACAATAATGTACTGCAGATCTATGATAGAAAAGATGTGCTCTCCGATGCCAGTATTAGGGGTCCATACAATCTAAACCTTCTACTCTGTGATAGCAACAAGGTGCATGATGGGAACGACTGAGCTTTGGGGTTAGGGGTGCTTTATTGATTTAAACAGGGTTGTCTCAAGAATCAAATGGGCATAGAAATGAAGTTATTTTAAGGCAAATTGTCATGAATCTGTCTATATAATAACTGACCAATTTGTAATGAATGCTTATATAATGTTTACAGACAATAACCAAAAAAATATGGTTGATAGAAAGAGGAAAAACATTCGACCTTTGCAAAACCATGTACTCAGGGGAAAGAGAAGGCAAACCCTTAAACCAGCTGTCAATTCAGTCTCAAGAAGAAATCCCTTTGTCATCATATTGTGGAAACCAGATTAGTCCCTAGATCAAACACCACCGAATTAATATCCATTGCTAAAATTTCTTTTAAAAGGCATATATCCCACACATAAATGAAACCGCGGAATCACTCTTACCCACATCCGCGGACATTGCTTTCTCTTTCATGACTGCCCATTCCAATTAAGGGGGGTATTCACTAAGGTGCGAATTTGACTTTCGAATTCGTAAAACAGCGGATTCCCATAGTAAATCCGCTACAATTTCCCCATTGTAAAGTCGCGTCAATAATTTAATGTTAAGATTGTGACAATTTTCCTATAATAAAGTCGCAACTGCGACAATATTCTCATTATAAAGACGCGGCTGCAACAGTAGCAGCCTATTGCGACTGTCTTTATCTGGCGTATTCGCACCTATGCACAACAATTCGGACTTTAGTGAATAACCCCCTAAGAATCCCTTCTTTCTTTAAGTTTCACTGATTATTCGTCTGTCATCTTAGAGAATGAAATCACAGTAGATTAAACCGTGTGCTGAGCTTGTTGATATTTGCACATAATTATCACGTCTTAGTTAAGGTGACTGTTTTCCCAAAATAAACAGATCTAATATATTTAGCCTTTTGCATAGTAGAAGCCATCTGTGGAATGATGCCTAAAACTGTACCCTGTATATACAGTATGTGGCCTAACTATTCATTTATTCCTACCTATAAGTAGAATACTGTTTGTGTCCCATGAATTAAATCTAGTTTTTATAAATGCTAAAACTTTATTAGGATTAGCTTTGGTCCTCTGGTACTGAGTGGTATTGCCTGGCTTCTGGCAAATATTATCACTGGAACCACCCAAATTGCTTCAGTTATTGACACACAGTTTCTGCATAACTTGCTCTCTTCTGATTTATAAACTTACTTTTATCTGTTAAACCTGAACACCTATTCTATGCTGTGTCCAGAACTTTCTGTTATGAGCAGATTTATTATATATTATTAGCATTTCATTTCCAAGATTACATCTACATCTAACAAAAACATGCCCAGGTAAGCCAATTGGCTTATTGTTAAGCTGCCAGAGTCTGCAATTTCACGCTGAACTAGACAACTCTGTGAGTGCAGAGTGGAGGGCATAGGACTATCCCCTCAGCCATGACCCAACAATGATATGTAGTCCGTGCCAGCCTGTATCTTTAGCAGCCCTTTAATAAAGATATTAATAAGAACTGGAGCAATCACTGACCCCTGTAATTTATAACCCTAGTCCAATCAGCATTTGTTTAGTATGTAACAACTCTTTGTGCTCTATTTGCTTTGGAAAATTGTACAACCATTTAACCATCCAACAATAAACCCTGCCCAGTAGGGCCACAATCATATCACCTATAGTAAGGAAAAACAAAAGAAAGGGGAAAAAAGCAGGAATGATTTGGGGAAACTAGGGAAGGGGGATGTGAAAAAGCATTGTTTAATTAGAGATATGACTACAGAATTGTTAAAACATAATATGAAATGTTATGCTTGGCATGACTAATTTATAGAATCGCCTCTCTAAATAAATAGTATACATCCTCTACATTTTCTCTTGTGAACTGCAACATTTATGTGCCAATTTCTCCAAGGGTGTTAGGAGATCCCAGCTTTTCCCCCCATAGTGTCCCATTCTTATCCTCTAGCTAAATATGCATTTATTCCTACCCAAAATCCAAATTTGCAAAGAGTGAAGAATTGAGCTCAGGTTGCTCGAAACAAACATAAAGACATTCTGAGTGCAGGTATATCCACACCTGTAAACCTCTGGCACTTCTAGACTTTCTAGAGTTGAATTTCTCTTCCCAACTCATTTTCCTGTGTTGAATTGGAGGAGGATATACTTTACATTGGGACTGAAAAAGTTTTAAATCCATTCACATTGTAAAGTAAACAAATAAGGGCCGGTTGACACATAGCGTATATACACCACGTATTTTCAAAAGGCGCATCTAAGAAATATGCCGCATATTTATACGCTGCATATTTTTTAGACGCGCATTTCTATAGAACTTACCCAACTCCAGTGTGAACGCTCCCTCGGTGTTCTCGGCTCCTCCTATCTGGCCATATTTTGTGCGCAGCATATATATGCCGGCAAAAATGCGAAGGCCAGCGTTCCCTACGAAGCATTTGCTAGTCATACAAAAGTGTGGCCAGAACGAGGTAAGTTCATAGGTTTACACTGTGTGGCTTCTGCTGTTATATACGCCGCGCATAAAAACGCCAGTGTGAACCTAGCCTAAGCAGCCGCATCAGCCGAGTAGGCGAAAGTAAAGTAAATTAAGTCTCCTTGCTCACTTCTAATTGAATTTGGGATAGTTTTTATCCAATAAGCCATGATTACCCCAATTTAGGACTATTGGTCATATAATTTTAACTAGAAAGAAACCCTATAGTACAGTTTGAGAAGGTTTTTTTTAATTTCTTGTGTATTTTATGTTGAAACTACACAGGGGTATAATTTGAAGTAAAGATGTACTGCATGTATATTCGCTTAGGATGCTATAGAGTTCCTTCATGGAAAAAATAATAAAGGCTGTCAATATGGTTTGTTAAGCATCCACTACCACAGATGAGTTTATTCTCTGCAGAGTTTAATGTTCCTTTATGACAGACATAGAAGTTAATTAAACAGTGAGCTCTGCAAGACAGGGAGCTCTTGTTTGCGCTTGTTTTAAGGTTCTTCTGTGACTTCCCTTCTATTCCCTTATGTATGTACAAGTGCCAGCTACTTTATTCAGTCTGTTTTTATACAAGTATAAACGTGTACATGTCCGCTCCAGTGCTGCTTATAGGCTAGTTAATAATGACGGACCTGTCTCAGCACTTGCTGTTATTAGCTTGATTCTTATGTTACGTTGCGCTGTATGTATTAACTCGATCAACTTGGACAGTTCTTTTTAGCAAGTGATGAAGGGTTTCCATTTTGTTTGCCTGCAGGATACTTCGGGGAAAACTGCACAGACGTCTGTCAACTAAATCCCTGCGAGAACAAAGGAGTGTGTCGTCATCAAGAAAACGTCTCCTTGGGCTATAAATGCGATTGCGACAAGAGTCATATTGGCCAGTACTGTGAGCACAGGTGAGATGTATTTTGTAACCGAAAGAAGGAAAAACTTTAGTTTTCTGGGGCCTCTATATATACACAGTAGGAGGTAGACCAAGTGCTGCATACAATTTATTTCCTCCAGATTTATAATGATGGAGGGAACAGTTCCGGTTTTGCAGTAGGAGCCATACAAGTGTATGTATGCCAATAACACCAGGCCCACTTAATGATATGTAGATATGTAAAATAGTTCAGGCCTTCCTACTTAAGACAACAGTATTATATCATAATGCACATTCTAATAAACATTATTGTCTTTACAACACGTACTGTAGAATCAGAGGGAGCTAATGTACACAAAGTGGTGCTCATTTTAAAGCTGGGGTCCTTAGGCCTTTCTGTTTTTATGGATGAGACAGCCCTGAATTCTACCAAAGAGATTTATCTCTCAGATTTATCGCTTTGTACATTTAGTGCAAAATCTACTAAAGTCAAAAATGATTTTTTTTTTTTACCTTTTCACTCCTGTTTTTCACCAGAAAATCTGGGAAAAAACTGGTGGAAAGGTCCAAAAAAAAATTAAACATTTTGACCTTAGCATTGAACTACCAACATGTACCAAATCTTTAGAATCCAAATTTATTGTGAAAAATTAACTCCTTGCCTGTGCTCTATTCACTATCATACCTCTTAAGCTATGTTTGTCTATGTTTAGGGGGCTTAGTGATCATTATGGGGGTGGAGCTACACAGATCACCAACAAATCTGGTTGGTTTGGAGGCTAAAGGAGTCGAATTTGGGTAGGATAGGGTGGAGTTTGGATGGATTGGGGCAAGGAGGGGGCAGGGATAAACATTTTTTAGACCAGTGCCAAAGAACTTGAGGGTTTTTCCAGAGAGCCAGTATTTGCTTTAAAAAGCTAAAGTCTCTGAGTGAAATCCGCTAGTTCCCAGGTCTGGCACTGTATAATAAATCACCACATCTTTAAGCTTACAGCAGATGCCAGCACTATGCTGAGGTATAGAAGTATATCTGTACCAAGGTACTCCAGATATCAAGTAAATACAATGTTTAAACATTCCTATTTAGTTCACTGATTCCGCTCAGCATCTGTACCTTATCATTATTTCCTAGAGTGGACCAGCAGTGTCCCAAGGGCTGGTGGGGGAATCCAACCTGTGGACCATGCCACTGTGATGTGAATAAAGGTTTTGATCCAGACTGTAACAAAACAAATGGACAATGTAATTGCAAGGTAAGGCAGCATTATACAACTAAGTTTGGTACACTAGGGGTCACATAATCTGAAATGTAACAAGGTGGAAACAGCACACTCTCCTATTACCATAGCATTACTCTACTTTTCTCAATTACTCTGCTTTTCTCAACAAGCTGTACCTCCTACAAGAAGGAGTACTGGGATTTGAGCAAGCGCAGAAGCATAATTCTGATGTAAAACTGCTTCTGCGCTTGCTCAACGTTCAGTACTACAATTTGGAAAAAGGGAAGTTTGCTTAAACTATCATTTTAGTATGTTGTATAGTGTAAACTGTGCTTTTATAATTAACTGCCTTCATTTCAACCTGGCTTTTAAGCTGGTATCTAGTTACTATTGTCAGTGACTTTTAAACTAAAAAGGGATTAAGATGCTAGGTAAATTTTTTAGATTATCTTCCTGTTCTTCTGTCTTCCCTTTTATCTGTTTATCTAATATATAAATCATTCTAAAGATTTAAAAGAAATTGAATAAAGAGACCAACTGTAGAATTACTTAGCTTACTACGGTCTGCCATCTGTCCTTTAATAAGAAGAATATTGCCTTCAACTGAATTAATTTGATGGATCTGACAGCATGGGCATTTGTAGAATCATAAGATTATGATGCCATAATTATATTATATTATATGTAACATTTTGGCACACTTTCCTTATTTTTATCCAAATATCTTTTATTACAAAGTAATTGACAAGAGTCTGTGAAGGAAGCGCAAAAAAGTGCATTACATAGTGCTTTATCAAAACATATTAAAATATGATAGAAAAGACCCAACGACCCACTTATTGACACATTTCCAGACACGTGGTTTAAGGATGTTGGGTCTTTTCTATCATATTTTAATATGTTTTGATAAAGCACTATGTAGTGCACTTTTTTGCGCTTCCTTCACAGACTCTTGTCAATTACATTGGAATTTGGGGTAATGAGTGACTCCCCTTGAAGAGAAGCAGCAATTGGTTATCACATATCAAGGATTGACTTTTACATTAATTTTGGACTCTTTACAATTGGACTTTAATATTGTTTCACGTTTATCATTTTTCACGTTCATCACTCATTTTAGTATTTATATATATATATATATATATATATATATATATATATATATATATATATATATATATATATTTTTTTTTTTTTTAGCGCTTCCTGATATAAAAATTTTTTTGTATTTTTATTACAAAGTGTTTTTCCATGAGTAAAACTCACTGCTGCTTTTCATTGTTTCATCAACTCTTTAAAGAAATATGTTTCCCACTTTTAGGAATTTCATTATCGCTCCAAAGGCAGTGACACATGTCTTCCTTGTGATTGCTATCCCATTGGCTCCTCCTCAAGATCATGTGATCAGGACACTGGCCAGTGCTATTGCAGACCTGGAGTGATTGGGCGTCAGTGCAACAGCTGTGACAGTCCTTTTGCACAGGTGTCCCCAAGCGGCTGTGAAGGTAAGAATTTTCTCTTAAAATAAGTTCATAGAGTGGCCTGCATGCTATTCTTTGTGAATGATGTGACTACTAATAAAATGCATCAGAGCAAGTATTCATTCTGCAATTTCTAACTTCACAAACCATTTATTTATTAATGGTTACTTCTGACATTAATGAGCGATAATTATACACCATCGCAATTTTTCTGTTGCAAGAAATCAAATTTATGCTGAAACCTCTTGATTTCTTTTACATTTTTTTTTTTTTTTTACAAATGTTTCCATTAATTACGATTCCATAGATCTTTAGGGGATTTGTAGTCTTTCTAGTCTTACCAATCATAAATAACTGTAACTAAGCGCTGCAGCCATTTAAGAGTGTCTTGGTAGCAGCAACAATAAAGTTTCTCTCTGCCTTTTTATTTAGCTACATACAGTATATGCTTGTTGTAGGGTTGCTCCTGTTGCCTAAAAGAAACGTCAATTTTAAGATTAAAAAAAATCCTTCAATTAGATTACCGGTAATTTCTGAAATGACTCCTGCTCTTGATGCATCGCTGTCTAGTTCATACCATATCCTGCTAATCAGAGATCAAAGCTATATTTTAGTTAGATTATGGAATGGGATCTAATAATTCAGTTTTCTTTACCAACTATATCAAATATATTTAAATGTTTAGTTTTCCTGCAAACTATGTCTTATTCCTGCATGTACAGCATTTAGTCATTAAAAGCCTTTTCAAAATCTATATATACTTTGGAATTAACAGGATTTGAACCTGCAACTCAGGGTTCTGATCAAGTAACTCAGGGGGTAATTCACCATTGTGCAAAGTGAGGTCCGGATCCTTCGCCTCACTTCGCACATGGTGTTATGCACTCGCTGATGTCCTGCACGTGGACATCAGCGAACGCTTTAAAGGGATTCCAGTCTTGGTGAGGCGACTCGAGTGCTCTTGCCGAGACTGTAATCCCTTTAAAGTGTTCGCTGATGTCTGCGTGCAGGACATCAGCGAGCGCATAACAGCATGTGCAAAGGATCCGGACCTCACTTCACACAATGGTGAATTACCCCCTCAGTCTGTAGACAAATTTCCAAGATTCAGGAGTTATGAGTCACGTTTTCAGTGTCCTACTCTGTTTACAGCTCTTAGCGCGTTGATGAACCTTTCTTTCTAACATAAATGTCATGCTATTCATTAATTATGTATTCAGTATGTTCCACGAGAAGATGGTTCTTTGTCATATATTGCCAGTGGGTTCCTGTGGATCCTCTAGATGGAGCTCAGTCGAAATGTAAAAATGATAGGAGATTCTCAAACAATCATATTCTTTGTATGTAAATGTGATCAGAACGATGTGCCAGACTACATTACGGAGAGAGTTCATACAAAAGATTTATAAAATCTAAATGGCCATAATGATAATATCATGTCCTTTATTTCCTCTGCTCACAGTGATCTATGACGGTTGTCCAAAAACGTTATCAGCAGGTGTTTGGTGGCCCAGAACCAAGTTTGGCTTACCTGCTGCTGTGGCCTGTCCCAAAGGTTCATTGGGTAAGTGATTAGCATTGCATTAATCACATTATGTCAAGCTTGAAACCTGGAATTCTGTTGCAGCAGCCTCCAACTTCCTGAAAACCTTCCCACCTACTGCATGAACAGCTTGCCTTCTACTGTCATTTCCCAGCAAATATTTGTAAAATGTCTGCCAGACTTATGGCTTGAAATCACTAAACATTGCTAATATCTGCCTACTTTATTTTGCTCTGCCTGTCAAATCCCAGTCAAACTAGGGAGAAACATTGTAGCTAGCTGTTCATTATACAGCACGAAGAGAAGCCATGATATTAATAGCAATGATTCAGACAAGCCACTCTAAATGAGCACACAATAAAAAACAAGAAAGCTTGTTAGTAATTAATTTGCTGGAATTCCAATAAACTGTCTGGCTTATTCAGCTAACTGGACTACCAATAGGCGTTTGGGAAGTAATAGGTTTTTACAAGCTGCGATCTCTTCCCTGGCCTTAAAGGACCAGCCAACTAGAAAAAAGATAAAAGAAAAGATAACGCTTAAGAATAATACAAATTATGAATTGGCTTCAAAAGTAACATTTTTACCAGTACTGTGTAGGAATAATGGCCATGTCAATTCAGATAGAAATTTTCTATTGATTTATTTATTTTGGTGTTATTGGTCCTTTAAACCAACTGTGGCACTCCAACACTTGTGCCTGCGGGAGAAGCAACTATAAGATTAATGTATAAAATGAATGGTCTTAGTGGAGATACAAACTGGCTCATAAACTGGCTACATGCTGAACTGTTTGTTTGACGGCATAAGAAACAGGAGTAGGAGGTCAAGGGCCCACCAGGAAACAAGGGATCAGGGGCCCACCAGGAAATGAGATCAGGGGCCTACCAGGAAATAAAATCAGGGGCCCACCAGGAGACAAGAGATCAGGGGCCATTAGAAAACAAGGGATCAGGGGCTCACCAGGAAACAAGGGATGAGGGGCCCACTGAGAAACGAGATCAAGGGCCCACTGGGAAACAAGAAATCAGGGGCCCACCAGGAAACAAGAGATGAGGGGCCCACTAGAAAACAAGAGATCAGAGGCCCACCAGGGAACAAGAGATCAGGGACCCTCCAGAAAGCAAGAGATCAGGGGCCCACCAGGAAAAGATTTTTATGTTTCTTCACTACCATCTTTAGTTACTAGTAACCAACCACTTTTTTTTTTGTAAAGCTTTACACCACCCTAAGGAACATGTGGCTTTTTTTGTGCTTCTGTTTTTAGTTTTAAATATAACATATATTGTGGAATGGTATTTACCTTAAATTTACCTTAAAAAGTCAATTGTTTCCCATGGTTTAAAAGGAACGGCAAGTCAAGAACATTGTTACGTCAGTATTTTTCTTCAAACATAACATTTAACATTTACTTCTACACTATCATAATAAATTTGCTTAGATTTGCTTTTACCAACGAGGTATAGCAGTACAGTTCGGCCCCGTGGGAGTACAAATTCCCTAATCTTTAAATGTTACTAAACTCTGTCCTGACTGAAGGTTTCTCCAGTGGGAATTAATAGCAGAATAATACTAAATCAGTAGACTGTGACATTTAAGTTAGTCATTGATATCTGCAGTATATTTGTTTGAAAATGTCCTGTATTTTACTGATCTTTTTTTCTCCACCTTCCTCTGCCCTGCTTCCTCCTTTTCTCCCACCATTCATGGTACAGGTCTCAGGGGTAAAGGTGAGGGTCTTACATGCTGCCTACCTGCCCCTACCTCTGTGTGTGCTTGAATCTTCTTTTAGTGCTGATTGTGAAGAGTTTCCCTGCTTGTTTAAGCTTCTGCAACCAATGTCCAACCTAACCTCTCCTGCAACCAAGCTTATTACACCTTATTGCCAAATGTACTATAATAGAGATTTTAATCTGCGATCCCCTAGCAACAGCAGAACTACAAATCCCAGCAATCACAACAGTCTTTCATGCTGGGAGGTGTAGACCTTTAACAGATGTAGAGCCTCAGATGGGCACTCCCTTATAATAATCAGCTGCTTGGGCAATGCAAATCTGCTAACCTTTTCTGTTATGTATGCAAAACAAATGAGCATTAATTCCCTGCTTCCCAGATCCATTGTCTCTATCACTATATGGGTTTCAATAGTATCTTTAATAGGTTTTGTGCTTTTAGGGACGGCCATCCGACACTGTGATGATGTCAAAGGCTGGCTGGAACCAGATCTGTTTAATTGCACCTCTCCTGCTTATATGGAGCTTTTACCATTGGTAAGGACTAAAAAGAGCAGCTTAATTGTAATACTGTATTCCCTTGTTAGCAAATCCATTTGTAAGTTGTCAGTTTTTGTGTCTTTTTTTGTGTTACTGTACATATTTTATCCTAAGCCTGCTTCTAAACGATGGTGAATATCTAGTCCATTTTAAGCTCAGAAGCCACCCCAGGGGGGAAACGCACTGCGTTTCTATCTCTTTTTCACACCATATTTTCACTTATTAATGAGAATATATTTACTGTTTTTGATGTTTATATTTAGAAAGGATTTTTTCTTTTGCTAAGATTTGTTTGGAAAACTCATCATCTCCTAGGAGATTTTTTTCTTTTGAAGATGAGGTGTATGAAATCAGTAAAAACAGTTTGGTGGACACTAAACTATGAATTTGGCCGTAATAGTTTTTTTTTCTGAAGATTTTCAGAAATTGTCAGCATTTGCAAAAACTAAATAAACAAAGGCACCTTTATAAATATAAAGAAGCGGGTTTATATTATCTGTTGATTTTGTGCAGTGTAAATATGCCCCAATTTATCTTTCACAGCTGGACAGCTTAGAGAGGAATGAGACGGAACTGAACACCATTGAATCCAAAAAACTAGCCCTGCGCCTTCGCACAGTGACCGACCATATAGATCAATTCTTTGGGAACGATGTCTACATCATGTACCGCTTGCTCTCTTATCTCATGCAGTATGAGAGTAAGCAGGAAGGGTTTGGGTTAACAGCCACTCAGGATGCACAGTTTACAGAGGTAACCACAGCAATAGAGCTTTTAAATGCATTGTTGCCCCCAGCACACTTTTTTTTGCATCCTGTGTGAAGAAACCACATTTAAGTTCTACAAAACTAGGGACCATGTGTATCAAGATGAAAGGTGGGACAAAATCTCAGTTTTTCTGGTTTTGGCAGAAATACAAAAAAAAATAAAAATTTCAGCCCAAATCCCCTAGCATTTTTTCTGTTGAATAAAAGACACTGGACATTTTTGTTAGTACAGATTTACTCCTTTAGAGTTTTCCCATCACCCCAGATTTACTGTGAATAACTTGGTTTGTTTGAAATGTTATGCACGGGGTAATTCATTCTGTCTTCTTGACACGGTAAAAAGGTGCCGAAAGTGTGATTTTATGGCATGAAAAAGTGCAGACATATGTAAAAAAAACTAAACAGATATAATCCTGTTTAGTAGGATCAGAGATGTTTTCATAACTGAATGGCAGCAGGTATATTGGAATAGATAAACAATAATCCAAGCTACTGTAATTTAGCAGATTTTGTTCAATTTGATGTCACTGTTAATAAAGTTATGGCTTTTGTGATCTCCGTCTCAGAACCTGCTGAAATCAGGAAGTTCCATTTTGGCTTTGGGCAACAAGGAACACTGGGAGGCTCTGCTGCAAAATGAACATGGCACTGCTGGACTTATGGACTTGCTTCGGGAATACGGAAGCACTTTGGCCAGGAACATGAAGGTCACCTACCTCAATCCTGTTGGCTTGGTGACCCCAAACATCAGTAAGTAAAAACTGCATAAATGATGTATAAAGTGAGTTGCTGGTCAAGCTCATAATTTGGGTTTGAATTCTCTGGGTTTCTGGTTCCATAAACATAGCTTTGTCTTATGCAACTTTGTGCTATTTTGTAAATGACTAAAATGGCTGCAGTTGTGTTTTTGTCAGCAAGAGGGCAGTATCAGCACTTCTGTAGCCACTGAATCATGGCAGTAAAGTAAAGGAGAGTGAAATATTTCAGTGTATGCAGCCATTCCCATTCCTAGAAACTGTTGTTCAGTGGAATCTTTAGTAAAATATGTGTACTGTAATTTGTATGGCACTTTGTGAATTCCGTCTGTGATTAACTACAGAAAACCACAGAGTCTACAGCAGAAAAAAAACTCACCTAATGTTCTTTACTAGGTTTACTAGCTTATTTATTAGGGTGACATGGTGCCAGTATTTGCATTTACAGCAAATAGCACCCAGCAGCATCAACTTTGCCTTATGTGAGCATCTTCCCATGTAACCAACAACTGAATGGGTAATGTCAGTTGTTTCTATGGAGGAGAAATGGGTGATGTTGGGGTATAGTGTGTGTAGTATATAACTGGTGGTTGTGGAAGATGGGTTATGTCGGGGATAGCGTGTGTACTATATAACTGGTGGATGTGGGAGATGGGT
>WMED01017595.1:0-12954 GCA_019650415.1 Pipa parva | reverse complement strand
TGAGGATGAACTAGGGACAGGGAGACATAGAAAGGGATGTAATATTCACTTATGTACAGTCTGTGGCACATTGTGAGTATGAACTAGGGACAGGGGGACATAGAAAGGGATGCAATATTCATTTATATACAGTTAGTGGGATCTGGTTAGAATGACATCACTGTACTTCACTGGGGGAATTCACATCACTGCGCGTGACTTTGCAACCTTCTTCTATTCTGACTTCACCATACTACACACGTGACTGCATCCGTAGCTGTTCCCCTGATAGACAAATGTATCCTCAGTTTCATGAATATGGAGAAGTGAATTTGCTGCTATTTTGAAGATGCGATTCTAATTGTAGAGAGGTGAATTCAATAGGCCCTAAATTTGTAGAAGCTATAAAATAATAAAGGCCAGTATCATACATACATTGAAGTCACTGAACAATTTCAATGACCCTTTTTACAATACATATAGCAGCGTCTCTCCTTTCTGCATACTTATTTGTATTAATTACACAAAAAAGGATATTTGTTTTTTATCTTCTACAGATGTGAATGATTTATGACTGCATTCTAGCCATATGGATCTAATAAAACACACTAGTACAAAACCACATGTACTCTGTACAGACAAGAATATATTTCACACTGGGATTTTGCCAGACTCCAGTGCGAGCGTTCATTTCTGCAACAAAGACGTCTCTCTAATCCAGATCACCATTTCTGACTAAATAGTTTTAACTAAACTGCACGAGGATTTTAATCGAAGGAAATATGATGTTTTATTTTGTTCAGATTCTTGCTATTTTTCTGTTGAATACAGATCAATATACCGAGTCACAAGGCCAAGATTCCATAATGATCCGCTACATTGAAACTCGAATTTTAGCTCTGGAGGTATGTTACAAGTTTCACTGTTGTTTATTGTAAAATAACATTAATAGAAATGTATTGGCTTCACGTTATTAACTGTGAGTAAGTGTTTATAAATATGAATCAGTAAGTAACCCATTTGTTTGACATTAAGGAGGCACTATAGTGCTGCACTCATACATATAAAACTCCTTTATACTAAGCCAATTGCTGACACAAATAGTTAAAAAAAAAAGTTTAGTGAAGAAATGCTACTTGTCATTTGTTTCCCTTAGTTTTCCTGAGAGCTGACATTTTCCTACCCCTGCTCCCGTCCTCTTTCTCTTTTCCAAGTTAGTCAAGATGAGAAGAAAAAGCTGCCTGATAGCTATTGGTTAAGCAGTGTGCTGACCTCTTGACTACATAAATTAAGCTTCTTTACAGGAGATTACAGAGGTAAAGATAACTTGTGCTCATGTGCTAAGTAGTAAGTAGGGCAAAAATGTCCGGGGGAGGGTACATTTTCATGGAAAACTGGCCAGTACACGTCACACACACATTTCCTGGTGCAGGAGCTTATCAATGCTGCCGATTCAATAATTCTACGTCACATGAAACAACTACTGGGGAGAAACTGATCTCCGAGTGCAGGAGACCAGTGAGCGGAGCGCGTACCCGAGTGAGCGAAGTGACAAGAAGCTTCGCAAGGGTACTTCGCTGTTTCCTGAATTAACTCCATAATGTAGAATGCAGTGAAAACATAAATAAAGGAGAAATGTTACATGAGCCTAAATTTCCAGAGGGTTACACAACTTTCCATTGCATAAAGCAATCCATAAACTAAATTTACCAATACAATGAATCATATTTGACAAAAGGTAAAACTTTTTTCTACCTGAATTTTACTTGCTTTTTTTTTAACCCAAAGTAATAATCTCCTTTTCCTGTTTGTTCTGCTCTGAGCTGTTTATTCAGTGCTTCCTGTTATTTTATTGTGGTTTTATCATTTTTTACACAATGCGCAACTGTTTCTCTAACTTCAGAGATGCAGACTTCGCAGTGTAAAAGACTTTGATTATACTGTATATTCTATACCATGAGTGGGCAATTAATTTTCCCATGGGGCCACATAAGAAATTGGAATGGTTTTAGAGGGCCAGACTAATATACTTAACTCAGTTCTACCCAATACCTATACTGTATACTATAGAATCTATAGTAGAGATATAGTATAGAATCTATATTATACACTGTATGACAACTGGCATCTCTGGGACAGATCTTATAGCAGCAGTGGTGAACCTATGTCACGTATGCCAGAGAAGGTGCAGTTGCCACCACTGGTATTCCTGATTTCCCCCAGCGAGTGAGCGGTCGTCTTTCAGTGCAGGCCGTGGACCCAATCTGCCAGTTTTCAGGTCGGATCCACGGCCTACACTTGAAAAACTGTTTGCTCGCTGGGGAGCACTCCTCCCCCCGATACAGGCGCAATGACGTCACTAATCAGCACCTGCACTTCAGGGGAAGGATCTGGTGTGTGACATCACCTGTCTTATAGCATTGTCTCTATATGTGCAAATACATACAAATCATATGTTAATGATTTAACAACTGTGTCTATATCAGGACCGACTGTATAAGTGTGAACGAGACTTACAACACTATGGGTACGAATTGAAAGAAGCATCTCACAAACTTATGTCTCGCCTGGATGGGCTGAACAAACACAGAGAAGAAATGAAGAGTGAAATAGAGAATTTAGTAGCCAGAATGGAAAGAGCCGAATGGGACATTGACTATCTAGAGACCACTGCCCCCTCAACTACAAATGTGGAGGTGGAGGAGGAGCTGGTGGAGATGCAGGTCTTGGAAAACACAGAAGAGAAAAAAAAGATGATCCTGCAAAAACTAAACACAAGTATGTAAAATGTCATGTAAATATTATATGTAAAATTTCCTGTTCCAAGGAAAGTCCTCCACATATTAAAATTAACACCAACAGGGGGCGTGGGTGAGTTGGAGAAGAGTAGATAACAAGATTATAATCTGTCACCTTTGGACCTGTCTTTAGTTGTAGTAGTTAGGTTGTTAACTATTGCTGAGATTGTCAATATATGCTATTCATAGCAAGGATACTTGAGAAACCATGTTCTAGCGAAAAATGGTGGAATACAATCCAAGCTGGTTTGGAAAGCTGCTCCAATCAGAATAGGGAGCTTCTAGAGCAGTGATGGCCAACCTTTTGAACTCGGTGTGCCAAATTTGTCAAAAAAACTGAGCAAACTTTGGGTGGTGTGTCAATTTGAGAAAAATCCAGAGGTAGGGAAACTCTCCTACTGAGAATGCGGCATAAACATCTCCATGATATGTGTCAGCAAAAACATCTCGGTGTGTCACCTCTGACATGCATGTCATAGGTTAGCCATCACTGTTCTAGAGGTTCTGGGTAGGCAAGTGGCAGAGTAACAGAGGGGAAAAAAGCATCACCAGTGTCCGGGATCCCATGTATGTTTTTTATGAATTCAAAAGATTTGGCTGAATAGAACCTCTTTATTTACCTTTTTTGCTTACTTGATTTGGATTTTGTTTATCCTCAGATACCGCCAGTGACTCTATGGCGTCCTATCCTCTCAGGAGCGCATACTTCTCTAGTCGCGCTCCTAGTAAAGCCTCGCATTGGCATTTCCTAGAAGTCACATGGAGAGTGTGCACGTGATCCAGTGAGGACGTATTGATGACGTGAACGCTCTCCGTGTGACTTCTAGTGGATGTGGGGCTTCTCTAAAAAAATGTGATGATAAATCGTATTTTATAAAAGGTGTAAATTAGAATAAATAAACAAATGTATTTTTTTTCTTTTCGGCTGGACTATTCCTTTAAGGAAAAAGAATCACTTGAACTTTAATTTATTCTTCCTTTCTTATTTTAGGTTGTACAACCGTGCTGTCTCAAATCAAATCCCAGAAGACTGTAAAAAAGTCTGACAGTGCTGTAGGATCCTGGATTAAGGATGCTGGGAATAACTCGGAGAACATATATTATTTCAGCGGCTCTAGCGGTAATATATTTACAGCATTTTCAAACATTGGAGAATTCACCAACAGACATCACCATGAAAAAGCCAAAAATGTATCCCTGACAGATTACTGGCAAGGTACGGGTCAAGTGGTGTACAACAATTTTTTATATTTCCACAAGAATGGAACTTTGAATAAAATTGTTAAGTATGACTTGGGGAACAACAGCATCACACAGGAAGTGGACTTAGGAGGAGCTGGAGTAGTTCCTCCATATCAGCTGTCTCCTTTCACACTCATTGACCTTGCAGTTGATGAGCATCAATTGTGGTCCATGCATGGAGATTCTCGCACTGATGGAATCATCGTTCTTACTAAAATTGACCACAAAAGCATGGTCGTTGAACGTGCATGGAACACATCATGTGAGAGCACCAATGCTGAGGCTGCCTTTGTGATTTGCGGTACTTTGTATGTGGTGTACAACAGTCTAAATGGAGGCAGGTCTCACATCGACTGCATTTATGACACTTCCAATGCAGTTTCTATTGATGAAACACCCACTTTATACTTCCTAAGAAGGTACAGCAGGCACAGCTCACTGAAGTATAATCCCATTGATAAAATGCTGTATGCTTGGGATGAGGGCTATCAAGTTATTTATAAACTTGGCACAAACATTTAGAAAAGAATACTCTATTTAGAAGCTTAGGAGTGCTCCCAGGTGCCAAATACTAGGGTTGCAGGGAGAGCAGTAGAGAGTAGGAATGTTCCTCCAGGAAGCCTGGTCACTCTACAGCTTGTCTCTAATACCAAAACCATTTGCTGTGCTGTTCTGCTGCCCCACAAAGCCTCCACATATCTGGTTCTGCCACTAAAGACCCTGACAGCTATTTTAAAAAGGTAATATTTGTTGCGTGGTGAGAGGCTTTGGCAGAAGGGTTGTGAAGGCTTTGTGGAAATGTTTCTTGGGCAGCATGAGTGTCTGCAGAAATAAAGAAATTAATACTGGGGGGGGCAGAACCATGATGTCAAACGCAGCACAGCATGTCATGACATCACCATAACATGACGCATCAGGAGTAGTCCTAAACTCATGATGAATCCCTCTGTCTTGCCCTATCTGCCTAATGGATGGCGGCAGGACAGAAGAGTCTATCTGTAGGTTAGAACATCTTCCAATGTGCCCCATTTCATGGACTGGCATCGTTTCAGAGAGAGGCACTTGTCCTCCTCTTGCGGACTGGAGTTGAGAAACCTTGATAGATTGTTCAACCTTGATCATGCCATTTGTTCCCTTTAAAAAGGTAAGATTAAGATTAAATATTGTTTTTACTGTCCTGGGCTGCTTTTACCTGTGTTTTGAGTCACATTATCAAGGGTCAGCTCTTGTGCCACAAGGAAATTAACCACTGTTCAACACTGACAATATTGACTACAAACTGCACTAAAACTTTGACAGATAACATTATACATTATATTTCTAGAGCTTGGTTTAAAAGAGTACAAGAAGAAGTGGACCTCAGGCATGAAATCAAATCAGACAAAAATGGAAATCATAAATAAAACATAATTATTAAATAAAATACTGTTTAATAAAAATAATGTTGATGGCAAAGGGCATTGCTCATTATTTCTAAAGAGTAACTCCAAAATCAAAATTTTCATTTTTAGAAATCTCTAATCACATGTTTTTTTGAAGGAGATCATCAAAAAAAAACAAACATCCAAACTGTTCTTCATTCCAAAATATTTCATTAAAGGAATGCAGCAAGGGAGTTGGAAGAGACCAACCAACATGACACCAGGTCAGTTCCACCCAGTCCCCAAGCTACCTAATGATCTCCTGAAAGCAATAATGAAATCTAAAGAAGCATTGGAAAATGGGAAATGAACATGAGATGTAGATTTCCACAGTTCCTCCCAGTAGCCATAGATAAATAGCACATACTCAATATATATAAATGATACAAAAAACAGTTAAAACATATCTATTAAAAAACAAAACATCTTCATTGAATGCATCAATCTAATCTGCAAATTGATTTTTAAGAGTAGCTTAAAACTATCATGGAAAATACCAAATGCTGGATGGAACCGAGGACCCCAGCAGAAGACACCCTATGAAGCTGAACCATAAAAGATAAGACAAGGTGATTTTAATTCCCCTAGTTGTACCTACACCTCATCTCCTTAATCGGACCACAATGCTGACCAACTGACTCTATTCAACTTTTCTCATAATAGCATTGGCTACTCTGGGTATTTTCCTTATTGAAGTCTATGAATTATAATTCATTTTACCCAGAATAAGCAGTATGGCAGCTCCCATACATGGTAACAATTTAAAAATTGAAAATTGAAAAAATTGCATGAACATTAAAGGGAAACTGTAAAAAAAAACAAAAAAACAGGAAGTTACTTTGTACTTTGATGGTCTGTGCAGTATCTCACTCATTGGTCAAGCTGGAATCTATGTGAATTAAATACTGCCACGTCCATTTTATGATCATGCTTCCTTGAACCCTTGCCAGATATTTCTTAGTAGCTGTGGACCTATTGTGGACGGCCACTGTGTTGCACCAGAGAGCAGGTTGCTTGCTCAGTGGGTGGTAAAACTTTGACACAAAGCTATTCAGGGTGTGAAAGTTGGAACACTTTGACATTGTTCATTTGTTTAGGGAAGAATCTCGGCGCCATACAGTTGAATTACTTCATTTTTTTCTGCTATCCTGCAGGCAGTGCAACCTTTGTTTAAAGGATCACTAGAAGCAAGGTAAAAGGAGCACGATGTTTAGGATAATAGGTTCATAATTATGCTAGAAAAATCTGTCCTGATTGTTGTGTTCATTTTGAAAAGTGTCTTAAGCACTTTATGTACTGGCATGGGGAAAGCTATTCTCTGGTGCTCAAATTTACATCCGTCCAGTCCTTTGATTCAAATAAAACGAAACGGCTGCCATTTTACTATAATACTGTGATACCAATGAAAAGTTCAGGCACATATGTGCACGCAAACACTTCCACATATGCGCATGCTCAGATACATGCACACTCAATGGTTACTATTTCATCCAACAATGATCCATGTGGCTACATTGACAAAACTGAGCTAAGATGCGGTGTCTCAGTGGTTAGCACTGCTGCCTTGCAGCACTGGGTTCCATTCCACCCTGGACTTCATCTGCATGGAGTTTGTATGTTCTCCCTGCACCTGCGTGGGTTTCCTCCGGGCACTCCGGTTTCCTCCCACAATCCAAACATACATCTGTGTGTGTGACTAAATAGGGAAGATTGACTGTAAGCTCCACGGGGCAGGGACTGAAGTGAACGATGAATCTCTGTAAAGCGCTGGGTAATATAGTAACGCTACATAAAAATAAATAAAGTAATAATAAATAAGATGGTGGCAGGAAACTAACACGGACAAGGTAATCTCATTATAAAATTAGGATAGGGGTGATCCCTGCTGTGGCGGGTCGATCCTTTTAAATGTTAGTGGAAGGCTATTTTTGCCTTCAGGTAGTAATAATTCTGCACTAAACTGTTCCCATTGATTTCCAGTTTTGATTGACCATGCATCGTCTTGGTCTTCCATCTATTTCACACTGAACATTCTTCTTAAGTAGTCAAGGCGTCATGGTACAATACCTTTAAAATTCATGTATAAACAAGAACCACACTGGAAACAATTAATTAGCCATCACCTTCAAACAACATATGGTTGAGTCTTGGGCAATATATTAAAATGTTCCATCAACTGATCTTTATTTTAGCACGAAGTTGACTTGATGATTAACCGGACATAAAATTGAAATACATCTTATTTACTAACAATCAATGTACTTTCTATTGCCTCGCAGGCAGTCAACCATGGCCTAGTTAGTTACATCCAGATCTTATTAAACACAATGTTTCCCATTTTGTACTAGACCACTGGGCAGTGACTGGTTCACGGTCGTACTAAGAAGTTACAGTTGACTGTCCTGGTTTGATATTTGTTCTTTCCTTGTGGTTTATTCTGTATTACTCATGATTCTGTTGCTCATAATTATGTTAAATGACAATACTGATTTCACTTCTTTTCTTCTTTAAGGAGAACTCTAGAGGATTTAAACTTTAGTTTAGAAACTGGAACTATTGAAAAGGAATGTATTTATATGTTGTTCTTCGCCAATGAATAATTTATATGATGTTGACTGACCCCCACACTCGCTTATTCTACCTCTGGAAGTTTCTGATGCCATTTTGATTGACAGGAAGGCACAGAAATTTAGCCAGTTGTGGAAATGGGCTATAGAAAGTAGTAAAGTAAGCAGTTTTAATAGTATTGCAGCTTCTCGTTTAACAGGTGTACGCCTCTACACTATCCTTCCTAGTAGCAAGTACTTTTATCTTTGTGTCCAGTAGTAAAGGGGTCAGCAAAGTGCGGCTCATGAGCCATATGCGGCTCTTTAGCCACCTTGTTGTGGCTCGGAGGACATCCCCATAGCCCCACCAATGACCTCCAATGCTTCTTTTCATTGGACATGGCAGGCCATGTGATTGGGAGGGCGATCCTCACCCTTTGCGGCTTGAAAAATATTTTCACACTGGAGGAGGGATTGAAATGGCTCCCTCCTCTTCTAAGTTTGTCGACCTCTGCAGTAGTGCATGTACACTGCTCTTCTCAACAGCTTGTGTGCAGGAGTAGGGGGGTAAGGTTCAAAGACTAAGTAGGGGAGGGCTTATTTTTTTAAACACATACTTGGCACACCTACTTTCAAAATGTAGCTGAAGGCTATAGGACGTTCAGATGGAAGGACACCTCTCTTCAAGTCAGGAAGTATTTTATTCCATCAGCAATCTAGCGATTCATGTGCAGTTCTAGATAGAGAATATGTTCCAATTGCATAAAGTGGGCTAGTGGGTGAGAAATTAATTGTAATCTCTTTGGTTTTATCATTAAGAACTCTTGGTAATAAATGCCTTATGATTCCCTTAGACATAACTTTCAAGTGTCCCGGATTCCATGGGAGATTACTGTTTTTTAGGTCTTGGGTCCCCTGGCTGCGGTCTATTGTCCCTATCCTCTGGCCTCTTACCTGATGGCTGGTCTTGTTACAGAAATCACCAGTGCACAGCCAATCAGGAGAAAGTGGGTAGCATGCCAGTGATATCATTAATTATGTCAAAGGGGTTAATATGGCAAGGTTACCAATAGCGTTACACATATAAACTTAATGGTTCAGCATTATCCTGCACAGGGCTGGCTCAATGTTATGCAAGGCTTGGGGTGAGGGTCACCTAATTAAAGAACACTAACATCACCTTCTAAATATATAAAAATATAAGTTACCACTTTTTCCAAAAAAACAATACTGTATAAAGAGAGGGCTGCAGGTGCTAATGTGCACAGATTATCAATGTTAAGTAAAAAAAAATTGAAAAAAAAAATCTATGCGGAACTTTCAAACCTTAGAGACTGTTTTTTCACCCCAATGGAAAAGCCAGCCCCAATATCTATAAAGAAGCAGTACAATGGATTCTGTGATGTCACAGTCAGACAGAACAACGGAAAGAGATTGTAATAAATTGTAAGGCTTCAGAACGACATGCATTAAGGAGCAGTAAGTACAAGTTAGTCTAGGCAGTGAAACAAAAACAATATATTCTCCGAATGTAAACTCGCTGTGCTAATCAAAAAAAAAAGAAAAAAAGAAAGCTGGATAATAGGCAATTAACCTCTTAATTGTCAGAAAGGTTTCCCATGAACATCAATTGCTTCAGCTCTTACAAGCATCAAAGTGAGATCGGCTAGATAAAGAAATTTAAACTGGACTCATTACAAGGGCAACTTATAGTTGACTTAGTATATGAAAAGGAATGTACATCCAATTAATATGCTGCAGTACCGTGATGCTAACTTGAGACTTGGTAGAAGTGGCACAAAAGCCCTTATTTAATTCATAGAGACAGCAATAAAACCCAGTCAGCCGTTTTTCAAATATAGGCTTTACAATGTTTAATATTGCAATATGTGCAGAGGTTTTCCTTTCTTCCTAGATTGGTTAGTTTGCATATATTTCCCAAAGAACAATGCCTACGAGCTCAGATGGTCTCCACGACTTAAATGAGGGATTTTGGTGAAAGTGCTGGTGAAGAAGAAAGGGGGTTAGTCAGTTGTAGGGGAAGTAGGTTTTCAGGGTGCAGGAAAGTAGTTAGGTAGCATTGGAAACTATTATGAAATCAGAAGCCACATCCAGTTCAACCTATTATAACATCATAAATTTGAGGTCTAGTTGTGGTCTTTGAAATCTGTTTAGTAGCTATCATAAACACTAATAATTACATACATGAATAAAAACTTAGATGCAGAATTTTATATATATATATATATACACACACACACACATTATTTACTAAAAATATAGAGAACTATAAAAAGGATAATTGTTCTGTAAAATGTCATAATTCGTGACTTGCATACTTAGATCCCCATTTGATGGTTACGTTTAGGGTGGTACACTAAATGTTATGATGTTGTGGGATGTACATGTGAATTTTTCCAAATGTCAGATTTATTAAAGGGGAGCTATAGTCAGATTACATTGTTACATATGCAGTACTATATCTTAGTGAGAAGCGTTTCTCCCCAGTAGTTGTTTCATGTAATGCAGAATGATTGAGTAGGCAGCACTGATAAGCTCCGGCACCAGGAAATGTGTGTTACATATACTGGCCAGTTTTCCATGAAAAGGTACCCTCCCCCGGACATTTTTGCCTTACTTACTACACATGTGCACAAGTTACCTTTCCCTCTGTAATCTCCTGCATTCCAACTTAATTTATGCGGCCAAAAGGTCAGCGCACTGCTTAACCAATAGCAGTCAGGCAGCTTTTTCTTCTCATGTTGCCTGACTTGCAGAACAAAGGAGAGGGGGAGGAAAATATCAGCTCTCAGAAAAACTAATTTAGAGAAACAGGTGGCAAGTATTATTTCTTCCCTAAATATTTTTTAACTATTTGTGTCAGCAATTGGCTTAGTATAAAGGAGTTTTATAAGTATGTGTGCACTTATATCAGCACTATAGTGCCCCTTTAAAGGTCTATACAGCTATCAGTAACATATTCCCCAGTTGACCTTATCTGCAGGAAGCAGCTATTGTAGAAAGAGAGACTTGAGACCTGGAGCTGGACTTGACATCAAAGGAATACTCTGTTAAGAAGAGTTAAGTCTCTAGGCAAATGTCAGTGAGCATTAAAGTCTCTGTGATAAGGTTAATGCAGTTAATGTCACAGTGACAGTTGTGTTCCCAGTGAGGAGTAAATAAGGGGTAGTCTCCCAGGAGGCTGGGGATGATTATTCTCAATAATCGTTAGCTCTATATACAGGAGTGTGCAGTGTGGGGAACTCCAGAACAGGTCCCGCAGTCACTAGCCACTGTTAGGATTGTGCAAATAAGTAACAATGCTCAGTTCTAGATAAATAAAAGATGGCAAAGGGTGTTGTTGCATTTTTTTTTTTATCCTGTACTTAATAAAACAGTTGCCACAAGGAAGAATTCATTGCTAATGAAAATGAATACACTGCTTGGCTGTATCAGAATTCTACATGTATTTAATTAACTTATTTATATTTATAAAGCGGAGTTAATCATTAACCAGGTCCTTAATTATTCACAGTCATTCCTCCTACTGTTTTCCTATTTTCTTCTACAAAATGCAATAAGCCTGTCCCACCTCTGCTAATCTCACCAAGATGCCAGCGCAGAAGGTATCGATGGGTTCAGCGCTCCTAATACTAACTATGATGTTTTTCCTTGGGAACATCAATCCCGCTTCAAACAGAGGTAATCCTTTTACAAAGTCTGACTCCTTTAAAAAAAAAATCAGTTTCATTTGTCCAGACTTGGAATCAGCAGAGTTAAAATAATTTTCAACAAGAATCTCTTTAGTTCTTGTTGTTGGAATACAAGTCCCAGCACTTCCCTGAAAACCACATGCTTTCTTGGTTATTTTGTATTCATTGTTAGCAACCATTAAAAGGGGCTAGGAAGAAATTAAGATCAGCACCATTAATCCTAATTTACTGCACACAGGAAAATTGAATATAATTTTAGAAATCATGGTATTAACATTAACGATTTTAGTTGGGATCATTGGTAATGATCCTATGGATGTGGTTATGTAACTTCATATAAATATATATATATATATTTTAGAAAT
This sequence comes from Pipa parva, assembly GCA_019650415.1. NCBI lineage: Eukaryota > Metazoa > Chordata > Amphibia > Anura > Pipidae > Pipa > Pipa parva. The sequence goes on along the minus strand of WMED01017595.1, from coordinate 890 downwards.
GTCCATAAATTGGGCAGATTTTTTATTGACTATTTTCATTATGAAAATAGAAAATGATACCCTGAATACATTTCTTGTTTTAAAGGGGAAGTATAGGTTTTCCAGGAGAAGATATGGTAGCCTACTAATAAATCAAAAGCTATTACCAGAAAAATAAAAATCACCCCCAAATAATTTTTTTTTTACTTTATATTAGAAAACTGTTCCTTTTAGGATAATTGATTAAATAACAAAAAAAATAATGTTTTTTCCTTTTGTATAAAGGAGAAGTAAGGATTGCTGCCTTTTCTAACTTTAGATAATTATACATATTTAAGGCTATGATTAAAGATCAGTGTGAAGGTTAGCCATACAGCTGACACTCCCACTGAATTTGCACTGGTTTATGGGATGATCAGCATTAAAGGGATATTTTCCTTAAAAGTTTTTTTAAATAATACCATTGCATTACATCATAAACACCACATTTTTTTTTCCACTTGCATGTGTTAATTTTCTACTGCAAAGGCTGTCAAAAAAAAAGTGTCAATTCTTAGTTGTTTACAAGGTCATCTATGTCATTTATATATCTTCAAAAAGTTACAGTTGCCAGCTTTTGTTGTTTTCTTTGGATCAGTTCACAATAGTTCTTAGTGACTTCAGCTATATTATTAATGGGCGAATTCGCCTAGCATAGTGACGTCATGTCTGTTCATGTTACTATGATCAGGAATTCACTTATTCATTAAGCAGCAGATAAACTTGTCAAACAAGTAGACAGCTTTGGATACTGTCAGATGCGTAATGCGGCATAGTCAGACAGTAGCAGGATGCGGAGTTGTGTACAGTGTTGTGAATTCTCCCAGTGAAGTGCAGTGACATCATCCTCACAATGTGCCACTAACTGTATA
>WMED01017594.1:0-12954 GCA_019650415.1 Pipa parva | reverse complement strand
GTTTAAAGGTACATTTACATCCACATATTTACATGACAAAGGAAAGAAACCACACTTGAGAGCATTGGTGGAACAGCAATACTGGTCATTAAGTGCTTATACATAAGCACTGTTTGGTGAGTGCGTATAATAGGGGGGTTACAGAACTCCCTGCACCATTCCAGCACTGCTTTACCTGCACAGATTAGGAGAGCACATTCAATATCATTTTGAACAGATTCAATAAGCTGTCACTTTTAATATTCATTTTGTATAGTATACAAGGCATCACTATAGTTGTCTATCACTAATGACTAATGGTTAATTAGCACCATTTTGACATAACGGTTACAATTTACAATATTTACACGTCACCATCTTTGTTCCAAACTACTTGTGCGGTATCACGCTAGGGGAAATACCCCTGTCCTCTGTTCTTTTTTCCTATTTCATCCAGTGCTGCCACATATCAATTGTATCAGCGAAACCTACTTGACATTTACAAATACATTTATTTCATTAGTACAACCTAAATTAGTATTAGAATTTTGAGGTGACAGGTGCACTTTAATAAAGAAGTGGGTGGGACATACCAGCAAACAATTTTGATCAGTTTAATGAGTGCTTGTCTGCTGATTTACTAAGCATTAAACATTATTTCAAGGCAGAAATGAAAACCCTTTTATGTGATTAAAAATATCCCTGCAATGTTATGTGGTTAGCAAAAAAAAAAAAAATAAATAAAATCATGGTTTTTTTACAGGTAATTTAATACTTAGTGAATAGAAAAATTTCTCCGGCACTCCAAAAGCGTAAAATCAAAAAGTTTATTAAATATCCATTAAAAATAAACCATAATTTAAAAGCAAGGACAGCACCTACGCGCTTAGCGCTTTATGCGTGAAACGCGTAGGTGCTGTCCTTGCTTTTAAATTATGGTTTATTTTTAATGGATATTTAATAAACTTTTTGATTTTACGCTTTTGGAGTGCCAGAGAAATTTTTCTATTCATCGAGTTGTGGTCCTGCCTATACTCCTTGTGCACCCAGCTGGTTTACTACTGCAAAGAGAGTGGGGATAGAGCGGCCTTGGATTGTTAATTTAATACTTAGGAAATGTTTCCATAGAAATAATGTTGCAGTCAACACTTTATGCCGACTTGTCCAAAGATATCAGTTACAATATCTTTAGGGCAGATGTAAATTGATATGTGTCAGAAATGTTCCTAATTAAAACATGATGTATGAATAATAAGTGTTAGTAAGAACAAGATTATATTTTTGACATCTAGCTGGATCCGGACTCTGTAGAGGTGAGCAATGCTATAATGTAACGCTGTCACAATATACAGAAAGCAACACAGTTTTGGTGAATATTAAGAAAATATTTTTTCAAATATAGCATATATATATGTATTTACATACCTTACATATTTTACATATTTTTTTACATATATATATATATATATATATATATATATATATATAGATGCAAATACTATCACTATGCATCTGTGCTGTTATAATGCAGAAAAGTGAGTTCCTATTCTACTATTTTTTTAACCTGAGGTTTTTAACGATATCACTGATTTGTTAGACCCCTTGGGCATCTTTTTCCAGCACCCTTAAAAACACATCGCCCTAATGGTGAAACCACACCATGCCTGGAATGAAATGATAGACTTTCCATTTATTTAAAGCAGAAAAAGAAAGTATTGAGCCCAACTATAAAAGGTAAATTAGCCTAATAGTGAAGTCAGTACATGCTGTAGGTACAGTATGTGGGATATACCAGCAATTTCTCACCTTCCCTACTCCTTACAATTTTATAAGTTCTAGAAGATTCTGTGCATCTACACTTGACAGGCCGGAAAGTTCTACGTAAGGTTACTAGTGAAATCTTACAGTAAATACTTAGTCCAAACGAATGAATATATAACATATGCACATGGTGAACATTTACAAATTCATGTATGTATCCTCTAATTTTAAGAAAAAATGCTAGCTGCCTCAGTCCTGACCCTTTTACCAGTATATTATTCAGCTCTGGTTAGGTACCTGTACCTAACGTTTAATGTGCAAGTTTTGACTTCTGCTTTAATGTACTATGTGAGCAATGGCAAATTGAGCAAGCGCAGCAGCAGTAGAATTTTTGATGTAAAACTGCTGCGCTTGTGCAATTTACCGAATTCCAACAGGCACAGGAAGTGGAGGATCACATCGGTGTACAGAGCCGAAGAAATCGACTGGTTATAGAGAGCAGGAGACAGTGCTGGAATCTAAAACCCATATTGGTAAGTATTTCCCTCCTCCTCCTTAATCAAGGTGACCATAACTGGACAACAGCGCAAAGTGTGCTGCTGAATGATAACTTTTTTTTTGTCTACTGTCAACCTTATATAAATCAAAGAGGTTTCTAAGTACAGAAAAAAAAAGAAATTACTGGCAAAACAGGGAGCGAAATGAATTGGAAAGGTTGAAATGGACTTCATAAAGATGCCTTATTATGTTTAAATGGTGCAAAATGAATTAAAGTGTTACAGGACGAAACCAGCCCAGCAACGCTGGTATCTTGTAATATAGAACATGTCAGACTATACCGTATTGTGGAGTATTCCCTTCCAGACAACAAATCCTTATTTACAGTTGTACAAGGCAATATGATCATAGAAGTCAAGTAAAGAGCACCCACGTGACCTGTAATAGAAATGTATTTTATTACATGATAAAATATTAGTTTAGTGACAATAAATTATGACAGGGCAGAATAAGTTTGCATGGTAATCAACTGGAACTGTTGTGTCCTCTTTTAAGGAATGGATGCATTTTCTTCCTGGTGGGCTATTATTTATTAATACAGAAAATAAAATCTAATATGCAGGACAAAAAGTAATTTTTTTTAAATGTATTTTTTGCTGAAGCTGGATTTTAAGAACTCTTATAATTGAGAACATAAACATTATCCAGGATTGATGTGAACAACGGCAAGAATAGAAAGAGAAAAACATTAAATAACACCGAGATAACATGAAAGTAAATAAATTGCTTTCCTATTAAATTGAGACACATAATCCCAACCAACATATTTTTATGTGCTCTCTAGTACATTGAGCATGTCTTGCTCGGTGACTAAGAATATATTGGACAATAATATTTGTAACTAAGCACCTTTAGACTAAACTTATACTCATTATTTCGAATTTTTATTGGTAGATTTCTAGGATATATTCTTTTCAGTACAGTTTTATTTACAGCATTGCCTTTGTTTTTGTGTTTGAGTACAATTTCGAATAACACAAGGTCTGATTTATTTATGTTTTAAAAACTGTAATACGCACAGTGAGATTCTAAAAAATGTTTATTTGGAGATGCATTTGTTTTGCAATAGAGTTTAGCTAGTAGCGGCAAAATTTATTAAACTCAGAAAGACAACTCTCAGTCTTTCTGAGTTTATCAAACGAGATCTCGCATTGTTCTTGCGAGATTTTTTTGATTTTTTGATTTCGATTTTTCAAAGGTAGTAGTGTGGCTATCTTTTTTACTGAAAAAATCGAGGCCGAAAACTTGGTATCAAAAAATCGAAAAAATCTCATGAGAGCAATGTGAGATCTCGCTTGATAAATTCGGAAAGACTGAGAGCTGTCTTTTGGAGTTTAATAAATTTCACCGTTGCAAGAATAATAAGATCAAGCTTTGCAGGTTTTTCTGATAAATTACATAAAAATTTATGTTCTTTACAGGTAATGGAAAGTGAGAATCCCTGGTATCTTTTCCATTCAGTAAAACCTAGTTCCACTTTACCTTTAGATTGACTGTAGCACAGTCCTGGTAGTTCCCCTAGTTTGGGCACTATAACTATGAATTAAGAAGGAATAGTCCTGATCATCTTTTAAGAGGAGCTAAAAGTGCTTGGTTGCTATGGGTTGCTCAGTGAACAATTTTCCTTGTAGATGATTTTATCTAATAGTTTGTCACACTCGATCTTTGCCAATCCATTTCCATGTTGATCCAGGGAAGGGGAAAATACATTTTAAGCTGGTCAGCTGTAAATTCAGCCTTTTCCTCTGAACCATCCTATACATGAAAAGATTGTTATTATTGATTTATAGAGTGCTGACATCTTCTGTGGCGCCGTACAAAAACAAGAGGCACACAAGATAACATAACATGAATAAATATATAAATACTTGAAACATTAAGGTGCAACATAGAGAAACAATAGCAATGTTGACCTTGCCTGCAAAAGCTTACAATCTAAGTGGTTAAAAAAACTCCTGTTAAATACTTGTCCATAGTAATCATGGTGTCTCAAAGAAATCTCTTTTTTATAAAATCAGTCAATCTCTTATTTTTCAACCATTCTCTACAGCTTAAACCGTCTGTACATTTAATGAACTTGATGGATCTCCTCTTCACCTTTCTGAGCTGCACTATGTCTATTTTATATCAATGGATGCTCTTAAGACAGGGGTTGGCAACCTTTTGGGCTGAGAGAGCCATATATGTGTGACTCTCTCAGCCCTTTTGAATTCGGAGCTACTGACTTCACATAGGTGACGTCAGCGGCTCCGAATTGGCTAGCTTTGTCTCTCTACAGCACTTGCCGACGAATAACAGGTAGACTGTATTGAGCAGTGCTTGATGGGAGCACTGCTTGTTAAAGTCAAAAGATCCACTTACAGTCAAAAGATCCACATCAAGAGCCATAGGTTGCCGACCCCTGCCATAAGGGTACCCCATATTACAGGCAGTGTGGACAAACCAAGGATTTAGGGGGTTATTCTCTAAAGTCCGAATTCGTCTGTCAAATTCTCAAACAGTGGATTCCCGTAGCAAATCCACAACTTTGACAATTTTAAAGTTGCAAAAATATTTCCATAGTAAAGTGGTGAATGCAACAATACTCTCATTATAAAGATGCGACTGTGACAGTAGCAGTCTATTATGACTGTCTTTAGTAGGCAAATTCACACCTTACACGACAATTCAGACTTTAGAAAATAAGCCCCTTATACATAGGTAGTATTATAATTTCTTCCTTTAAAACAATTCCTCTTTTTATGCTTGCTGAAGTGTTTTGTAAGACTTATAATATGGGTGAAATTTATTAAACTCAGAAATTGGGAGAGAATGATTTGAAGTTTCTCCCGGTAAGTATTGTGAGATTTGACTCATGCGATACTTGCCGTGACAATTTTTTTAAATTAGACATATCCATGGAAAGGTAACTATACTGTATGGCTACATTTCCATGGATATATTTAATTTAAAAAAGTTTCTCATGGTATCGCACGATGCTAATCTCGCGATACTTACTGGGAGAAACTTTAAATCATTCTTCCGATTAAACTTTAAAAAGCCGAAAAGGCTTTTTCGAGTTTAATAAATTTCGCATAATTTAACTGGCACTGAATACTGTTACCAAGCTTGTTGTCCAATATTATTCCTTTAACCCTTTTCCATCCTGATTTGCTTGAATTTATTCTATTAAACATAAGCAAAAGCAAATGATATACTTTTATTTATTTTTAATCTGTAATATTTTTGCCCAATTTCCCAGTGTTTGATTCAAATGTTTTACCTAAGTTAGCATTATCTATAAATACAGAGACTTTACTTCCCAAACTAAGACTCATAAACCGTGAGTGTTACTAGTTTATTCATGTTAAAATATATTGTTCTATTGCCGCTTGCCATTTTCTTTCAATCTGCGTTTCCTTGATCTACATTCTTACTTTCCCATGAAATCTGATCAAGTCAGTTTGGAAAGACCAGTCCTTCGTAATCCATGCTGACTCTTTGACCAATTTATTATCTGTAGAAACTCCTACATTCCATCTATGAACATTTCAAAACCTTTTGCACTATTTGTGTAAGACTCAGTGAACTGAAATTCAATTGTTGCAATTTTGATTCCTTTTTCAAATAATGGTTCCGCATCAGTATTAACAGTTTATGCCAGCAATGTATAACAACTCCTGATATTAAAAATTCTATTACTGAACTTAACTCTGAGCACTCTCAAATGGATACCACTGGTCCAGGTATTTTATCAGTTTAATCATATTAAGGCATTTTATTTATTTTTTTTTTTCCCATCAATAAGATTGGTATATTTAAAGATGTACACAGGCTAATGCTGAACGTAATAGATCCAGGCTTTTGCAGTAAATTAGAAAGCACCGGTGATTACAAAAACGTATTTTACATCTATGTTTTTCCTTATCTCCAAAAATGACTTTGTTTAGTTGATCTTTAGGTCGTACACCTTCCTGCTTTTTCCTGCTTCCTCTATTCTTGTTAGTAAATTGAATATGTCTGCTTCAGTTATCATTTAGAATTCGAAAAAAAAAAAAAATGTTTTAGATCAAGGAAAAGCACTGGATACAATTGTACATTTTTTTTGGAATGAGAAAGACCTGTAACAGTCTGTTCAGGTGTTGATTGAGGAAAATTTCAACACCACTTCAGGGGTATAAAAGATTGTCCAACTATACCCAGTGCTCAACAATGACCTTCTGGGGTTGCAGACTTTCATCTGGTGGAGAGACTAGAATCCCACAATCACTGTGGTATAAGAATATTGGGACAAATGATGTGATTTATAAATGCATATCAACAAATCATGATCCCAACTAGCTAAGGTACAGGACAGCAAATAATAAGATCAGAGACCAGCAATTGTCAGTAAGCTGATAACCAGCTAGGGTGTTTGACATTAGATCCACTGACTATTTGTAGCCTTGTTAGACATTTTGAACCATTAAGGGTTTGTAAAGCAGCACTGATTTACAAACTGTCAATGCAGAGTACCTATCAGTTTATATAGATTCCCATATCAAGGGGCCTAAATGGGACTCATGCCTAAAGTGAATATTAAATTAAACATCAGCCCTAGAGATCCACCTGGCATTAATTTGGAGGAGATTGATACTCTCCTTTCCTTGATAAGAGTGACTACTGACACTCTATCTACCAATATTCTTATATAAATACGTACATCTGAGAAACTTGCAGAAGAATACATCTCAAGTATATTGGCACATAAAATTCTTCAAATGTCTTTGGAAGGCACCCAAGGTAAAGTAGTAAGCTCCAAAAATTTGAATAAAACTGCAGGCAAAATGATCCTCTATCTTCTGAAACAACTGTCAGCAATAAGGATTTCTTGATTCTAAAGGAATATAAAATGTAATTTAGTTATCTGCCTAAAATTTTATTTTAGTACTTTTGCAGCAAAGAAAGTAGTGCGCTCTGGGTAAGAATTATATGTGAAAGTCTATAACTCCTTATCTTTTTGTTAACGTTAAGCATAAATAGTTTAATGCCTCGTTCCTTATATGTATTACAATGGAAATGGGAGGATTTCAAAAAGAGATGTTTCCTTTATAGGTTAGTTTGATCTACTTAAATATGAACTGTAGCTTATACAGCCTAATTGATATGCTTGTGTAAGTGCCCAGTAACTGTCAGAAGAGATTATCAGTAGCGGCCAATTTCTGTTTTTAGTTTAGTCAAGTTAATTTATAAACATTGGTGTTTTAGTATTTAGGTCTGCTGAGGTGGTGCAAATTCTCACAAGCATGGTTACACATGTGAGCTGCAATTTATACTGCAGTATAAGGGATAGGTTAAATCCGAGGCAGGGTGGTGTGCTTCACAAAGATCACAAATCTCTATTTCCTCACTTTGGTGGTGGGAGACTACTTCAAAGCCAACTGAGTCAAGTCCTAATGAATGAAGATTAGCTAAAGAATTCTAAAGTCTATGTGGAATATACCCTAGGGGCATAAGTGATAATCAGAATTGAAAGAATGGGTAACTTGAGGCCCTCCAAAGAATAATAGTAATAGTATTTATTCAGGTACCTTGGGTAAGGTCTTCTTGCATCAAGGGTTTAATGCAGGGGTCGGCAACCTATGACTCTCGTGCCAGATGTGGCTCTTTTGATGGCTACATCTGGCTCTGTGACTGTTACGAATGGTGCTCACATGCAAGCACTACTCATTACAGTCTGCTGACTAATCGCCGGCAAGCGCTGTAGAGACAAAGTTCTCTCAGCACTTCTGAGTTGCTAGAAAATCCAGATCTGCTGATGTTACTATACGTCCAGGTTGCTAGCCAATCTGGAGCTGCTGACATCACCTATGTGTGAAATGTCAAAAAGGAGAAAACTGTAAATGATTCAGGAGCCAGGGAGTAGAGATGGTTTGGCAGAAAAGCTGACCCCTCTGGGAATTGAGAATTCTGGCAGCAGAATTTAGAATAGACTGGAGAGGTAGAAAGCTGGAAGACCAGATTGAAGAACATTGCAAGTAATCTAAGTGGGATAGGACGAGAGCATGCAAGAAGCTGTTAGCAGTGGAGAGAGTGAGAATGGGGTAGATCTTGGCAATATTCTTGAAGAATAAATTCACAGGTTTTAGATTTGGAAGAGGTGTTTAGGGAAGGAAAGAGCAGAGTCAAAAGTCACCCCAAGACAATGTACAGAGGTTACAGGGTTGTTGATCGCACCATTAACTAGAGTGTAAAAGGTATGATCTGATCCAGGTTTGGGTGGAAAAATAATCAATTCAGTTTTAGCAAGATTTAATTTGAGCTGGCTCTTTGCTATCCATAAAGAGATTGCCAAGAAACAGCTGGAAATTTGAGACTGTAATTAGGGTGTTAGAAGAGGAGCAGAAATTTGGGTATCATCAACAAACAAGTGATACTGAAGACTTAATGAATTGAAGATATCACCCAAATAAGAGTGTACAAGGAGAACAAGAGAGGATCAAGGATGAAGCCATGGGACACCCCCACCCTAAGTGGGACAGGAGAAGAAGAGTCATTAGCATGCGAGTCAAAAAAGGAACAGTCAGAAAGATAAGAAGCCAGCCAAGATGCAGCTTGATTATTGACCCAAAGTGTATGAAAAACTGAACTGAAGGGAATATTCAATAGTGTCAAATGCAAAGAATAGGTCTAGATGAATTAGAACAGAAAAGTGACTGTTGGCTTTGGCAACCTGGAGATCATTTGTAATTTTACAAAGAGCAGTCTCCGAAGAATGCCGTGGCCTAAAACCAGACTGCAGGGATTTCCAGGAGATGGTGTGCATGCAAATGGTTAGTGAGGTGGGTACAGGCAAGATGTTCAAGAAATTTTGAAGCCAAAATCAAAAGAGAGAGACAGGACAGTAGTTAGCAAGACATGCAGAGTCCAGTGTAGATTTTTTAAGGATGGGTTTAATACAGGCCTGTTTAAATGAAGACGAAAAAGTTCCAGAGTACAGGGAAGAGTTGAACAGGTGCGTTAGGGCCAGCACAAAACAGTTCAGATGTTCATGTGCACTATGCTTGGTGTTCCATAACAGCCAGCTAACACTAGTGGGGATTATTGTCCCTTTAAGAGCATGTAGACGTAACTGAAAACATATATACAGAATAACTAATTCAGTCATTTCAGAAACTTTTTCTAAAGCTATCTTTATGGTCTTTGTGTATGTCAAGGGTAAGAACTGCGAATTTAAAATGTAATCATTTGCATGAAAAAATAAATATACAGGGCCCTCTTATATCTACATGTCCTGACAACCCTCTATAGATATAATTTTGAAAGGCTGGTGTTATCACTTATGTTTCCTACTTCCACATTTATATATAAAAAAGAAAAAAGGCAACAACCTAACGTGCTACTTTAACTACTCTACTCTAGTCTAGCCTGAGTGTACACTCCAAAAAAAGAAACTAAAAAAAAAATTTACCATTTCACCTACTATGCTTGCTGTGCAATGAAGCAAGAGCTTTAAAACTAATCATCACATAGAAAATGTGTGAAAATGTTCACTTTGGGATTATTACTTTGTTAGTTGATAAATGTGGCCAAGTTTAGTCATTGAGTGGTCATTCATCTTTATTTTAATGTCTGTAAAACTGAAACCAGTTGGTGGTATTGTATCTTCACAGCAACCTTGAAAAACTTGGCTTTCAGCAAATCTCCCGTTATATTTTAGTCCTTTTTTCTGCTTCCCTGCCAGTCCAACCTTTGGCCCTACAGCCTCGTTTAAATGCTTGATGAATAGCAGACCTCCACGTCGTGTCATTAATGTACTTTCAAGGGATAAAAGGTGTCTATTTTCTGAACATTATTTGCATTGTCTCTTTCCTAGTTATTTGTAAATCACTCATATTAAAATCTTGCTTCCATCAACTTTAGCGTGTTTGATTTGCAGAATTAAACTGTAAAATGGTCGGAAAGGGTTAATAAAAACTACATAAATCTCAGATGCTGTAAATAAAAATGTAGTATTGTGGTGGGCCTATATTTGTAATGACCTGTTTCTACAGGATAATACAATATAGGACAATATACTATAATGTGCAGTGCAGTTTTTCCTTCACATTCAACCACTTAACTCCCATGATTTCTCTTTTACTCACTTTCAACCCATTTTATTTTACTGACCCACTTGTTATCCATACCTCTCCTAGTTATCTCATTTACACAACCATTTTAAATCTTAATAACCACTATCTCACTTGGTCTGATTATTTAATATATCGACTAATGATTGTATCACCTTCTTTTTAAGTTTTTACCCAATGTTTATCTCTCATCTCATTCTAAATCTTTCCAACCAGCTCTTTAATCTCTTTTATCCCATCTTTATTTTATTTTCTCATTAATCTGTCATATTTCCTCTTTCATTTCTCAAGATAGTTGATTAATCACTCGCATACTCTCTTTAATTTCTCTTATTGCTTCTTTATTCTCTTCATGTGTGTGTGTGTGTGTGTGTGTGAGGGGGGGGGGTTGATAGTGGTGAAATACATACTCATGTGCTCCTTCAATCCAGTGCTCCTTCTTGCTTCAACAGCGCTCTTCTTGTCTTCTCCATTCAGACTGTGAAAAAAACTGTTATGTCACTGCCTGTATTTGAATCTAGTGCCTGTAGGTCTCCATTGCTATTGGTCGAGGGGACAGGGCTAGGAGTCTGTTGCAAACCTGTGGATTTGCCTTCACATTCTTATCCATGTTTGGGTTTATGAATCCTTTCAGCCCTCGTATAGTTTTATAGTATGGTGGTGTAAAGCTCTTCATGATTGAAGTCCTACCAGGGTCACTCTTGTTACATCTGAGGCAGTCTGGTGTTTTGGGGGTTAGCACTGCTGCATTGCAATGTGGGATATTGGGTTCAATTCCTCCGTGGACTTCATTTTCATTGAGTTTGTATTTTCTCTCTGCACCTACTTGGGTTTCCTCCCACAATCCAAAAACATACATCTGTGTGTATGAATGAATAGGGAAACTAGATTGAAACTCCACGGGGCAGGGATTGAAGGGAATGACAAATTTCTGTAAAGCGCTGCTTAATATATCAGTGCTATATAAATTAATAAATACAATACAATCTTGCAGAGCACTTCACTGTAACAGTAGAAGGTATAATAGTTCATGCAAGTACAGTTAACAGTGCCATTTCAACAACTTTCTAACTGCTTTTGTTGAAATTTTGTAGTAATGTGTTAGACTAATTGATTTCCCAGATTAACTGGGAAAAATAATATAAATAGATTGATGGTATGTTACTAGATAAGGGGAACACAGACATAGGTAAATCAAAAGAGGAGTTCATCAGTAATGATAGAGATGAGGATTGAGTCAAAGAGAAAAATTGAAGACTGAAGGTGAACATTTCAGTTTTTAGCTCTTTAGAGCTGCAACATACAGTATATATATAAATAAAATTAACATAGACCATCCATATACTGTCACAGTTAAAAATTGTATTCATTGTTTTCCTGACCCAACAGTAACTATTTCAGAGCAGAAAATTCATATAGGAGCTGTTTATTAGCAACATGTCTTCCAGATGGTCAGATAATTTGGACTCTTTGGAACACATGATGGTTTAAAGGTCTAGTAACCCATAACAGCCAATCAGATATTGTTTTTTTAGAATTTTATGCTCCCTATACATATGAATGCTAATAGCTAACTGGTTGTGATAGGTTACTAGACCTCTGGAAAGATTTCCCCAGATGAATTCTCTTGAATGCTTAGTATGTTGTAGATGACAGTTTATTTGTTCAATGTAGAATTTCTGAGATAGCTAAGACATTCTCCTCTGTTTTTAGTAAATATAATAACCGACTATAAATGAACTTCAAAAATCTAACATAGAAAATGGGTGCAAATTGAATATATTGCCAATTTCAGAACTCGCTAAATGGGCATTTAAATATCTACAAAATATTTGTCATTTTTTCACCTTCATCATTCCTTTTTATCTAAATCAGGCCAGTCCAATTTTCTTCTTTATAAAGAGTTATTAGTATAATCCAGGACAACCATTGCGAACCTTGAGTTTTCCCATGACATATGTTGGCTTATGTAGAGCTTCATAGTTCATAAGAAAAAAAAAAAAACAAAAAAACAAGGTGAAATGGAGGAGAAAGGAAATAGAAATGAATACATAAGCAGTTTATACCTTGAAATTACACTATAAAACAAAACCAATTGAAACTAAATATTGTTTCTTGTCATTGACCTCATTTACAGATAGTGTTCAAGAAGAAAAAGAATTATCATGCAGAATGTTCACATTACTTATTATGTTATCCAAAGCTACATGGGATTAAAACAAATTACTTTTTAGAATTGGTTTCCGTTGTAAAATAAGAACAAAATAGCACGTTTTAGAATGCACATTTGTAAGTGATTAAAGAAAGGAAAATGTACAAATGACACATTTCGTTATTACAATGGTTACAGATTTGAAATCTTCGCTTTTTAATCATCCCATTGTATCTGGTAGACAATCACAAACAGATTGTTTTATACACAATAAATATGCACAATTCATAAGATAAAATAATAATGACTATGGCACGGGTACCTTTGAACAAGTTGTTAGTCTTATGGATTTAACCTAGAACGCATGACGTTAAAAATATACATATTAACGTCATGGGGGCCTTTTAGGCCCCC
>WMED01017593.1:0-12955 GCA_019650415.1 Pipa parva | reverse complement strand
TAAAGTCCTCCTCAAGAGACTAGAGAACCATAAGCGCAAGTGTTTCAATTCTATTCATACAATCAGAAAACATGGACTACTGGCAGTGTACTTTACTAGGAAGGCAGGTGGACTTCCACTACATTTATACTGTCAGGCCTTTGTTCATTGCCAATGAAATGACAAATGACAGCACATAACACTGGATAAATATAGTATATGTTTCTAGAAATAATTATGATGTTTGTTGTGCACAAACATATTGACTCTGCAAATTGCATTGACAAATACCCTATAATTGTACACTAAATTACCAGCTAATAATGGCTTCTGGATTGCTTAAACCTCTGGGTGGTTCAGCACATTGGAATTAATTTTATTCCTATACACAGGCATGAAAAATCAAGCGCAGTTTATACTTGACATAAATCAATAGCATTTTCTTCACGTTTCAGGAGCTGAATTATGTATTTCATAAGCTGTATTTACCAAAAAAAAAAGGAAGAAAGTAATAACGATACTATAATGAGTGTACGCTGAAAGATACTGCCGAGGCTTTTTTCCTTATGCATTGCAGAAAGTCATTTCAAAATAATTTTTCACTAGTTCATACTGTCTACAACTAACAGTAAATAATGATTGCAAGGGACTAGCAAATTTCATTATATTAACTATTATGCGACACAGCTTCAGAAATGAATTGTGTATTCAAGAACTTCCCGGAGGATTTACATTACATTGTAGGCTTGAAGTCCTAAAGACCAATTTTTCATGCTTTTTGTTCCCAATGTCTTTTTGTGGTTGGCAACAGTTATACAGAAAATCCTGTTACTACGGTCAGACCTTTTCCCCAATGAAATGAACGATGAGCTTTGTGCTTTGTTTTCACTAGATGTTGCCTTGTACATAATAAGTACATGATCTGCAGCAGCCAAGCTTTGCATCAGACATTTACGTAGCTCGAGTAGATAGTGCGTGGCCAACTAAGGCCACAAACAGCTTCCAATTAGGATTGTTGGTTTTTGCAATATCTACATACCTTCAGTGCCTTTGCCAAATGACTCTAAAAATATCCCACAAACATTAACGAAGAGTGGATATCAATCCTTTGGTTTAGCTATTGTTTATTGCCACAATATGTCGAACAGCAGTAACAGAAAAAAGTTAAAAAAAAAAAAAATAAATAATTGTTTTATTGTTAACTATAGTCCCATGTATGTGCACTTAAATCCTAATTTACCAAATAGTAACTTTTAAACTAGGCCTGTCTTAGACATGAAAGTACATTTGTTTAAAAAAGTCATGGAAATATTTTTTTTTCTACCAAAATCTGACATTTATTACTGTGCCATAATAATAATAATAATAATAAAAACGATTTTAAACAGAACTTTTTAAAACCTTCTCATGGTTCAATTTACCTAGACTTCAAAGGACAATCATTTTGAAACTATAAATGGGTTAGTATTCACTCTATATTGTATTAGAAAATCATGACATGACTTGCCAGTCCATTTTTACTTCATTTGCAGTAATGATTGCTCAGAAGTAATCTGAGTGACCAGCTGGGCTTGTTTCATAGTTGGGCAGATGAGACAGTGCAGCAGAGTGATTTGTCTATTTAGTTCAAGAATTTCAACATATTTTACTTTCTGCGTTACTGCAGAGCCACTGAATAATTAAAATAATGAAGTATAAGCTATTTCCTTCTTAACTAAGCAAAGACAAACTGCTCTTGTTGCAGATGGAAAATATACAGACTCCTAAATCCTGCCTTTTGCCTTTGTTTATAGCTAGAAATATGGGAGGTATCATACTACAGGCACCAAGATACCTAGTGAGGGAACCACAAAATGGCAGCAGGAAAAGATTATTGCTTTACCATGCAGTATGATTGGATGGTATTGAATAGGCATGACTAGACTTGGTCTACTGACAATAAGCAATATTAATGTTATCATTAATTTATATACCACCAACATATTCTGTAGCCTTGTACATAATAAAGGGATAACACATTTTCTATCACAGCATGGTACATTCTAAAGCAGTAAAAGGAATGGAGACCCCTGCAAGAGCTTACAATCTAAGAGGGGAGAGAGGTATAGGAAAGCTAATGGCGAGTTAAAAGTCAAGATTTTTTTTATCATCCCAATGTCCTTCTCACATCTAAAAAAATGTAAGTGAGTAGTAGTTTAGATATTACTTAAAGAGAAAGCAAAGCTTGACTTAAAGGGTATATTCATCAAAGTATGAATTCACCTCCCAAAGTAAATTTGACATTTAGCTTGCATTCTATCTATGCTGATTACTATTTAGAAGGTGCTGCTAGGTTACATAGCACTGCACAATTCAACACCTAAACAGACATGAGAGAAAAGCTTAACATAGTAATGGTTAAGTAAATTACAACCATGTAATCCCGGAAATATGTCACTTTTGAATTGCAGGACAGCGATCAAAACAAGAGGATGAAGGTCCCTGTTTCATAGATGATTGATACCATGTGCCACTTCCTCACAATTGAAACAGTTAAACAGTCACATCACATTCACCTTTGCTTTATCCAGGAGCTAGCCCAGGATAAAGCTTTATCAAGGGGCTCCAGCCAACCCAAAACAACTGGTGCAATGCAAATAAATCCAGGTTTCTCACCTTGTTATATCATATGGAAATCCCTGGTTTTTTTTTTGTTTTTTGAGGAATAAGTTTACACAACGTTTCAGGGGGCAATCGCCTCCATTCATCAGGAGTTTATTCTATACTTTATGCAATTTGCTTTCTGTCCTCCTGTGTACACGTGCTGCTTTAAATGCTATCATTGTAAAAATGTGTTTAAATGGTCTTTCAGTTCCACTTTTTAGCTTAAGCAGCCTACTACACAGTTACTGCTATTCTAACATTTCCCTCATTCCACAGGATTAATTGGGATTTATTAGTGATTCAGGTTTGAGGGAGAAATTTATTAAATTCAGAACAACAGCTCTCAGTCTTTCTGAGTATAGCGCACGAGATCTCGCGTTGCTCCTGCGAGATTACCGTGTGAGTTTTTTTATCTCAATTTTTCACATTTTTCTATGGAAAGGTAGCCATACTTTACATTAGTAAGATGGCTACTTTTTTATCGAAAAATTGAGTTAGAAAAACTCGCGCTTTAATCTGGCGGGAACAACATGAGATCTTGCGTAATAAACTCGGACCGACCGAGAGCTGTCTTTCTGACTTTAATATATTTCACCCTAGGTCTAATCATTTTTTTTATATACTGTAGCACTTTTCTCAAGACTCAGATTTTGACTCTATATATTGTATATTGTCTGCATAAATGCCTGCTATATATATGTTAATCTAGTTCAAGTGAGAATCTTACTGGGCATTTCATGTACTGTAGGTATAATCAAATCAAATGTGTTTTTATACAAAACATTTCTTCCTCCTTTTGCTCACTTTTCTTTGTTTTTGTGTTTTTAGTCAATATGTTACGGGCACACAAGACACTCCATTCACCAGGACTTAAACCCTAAGACTATCCTATCTTCAACTTCACAGTTCTTTATTGCTGCCATTTCCACTCCATCAAACAAGGCTGGAAAACCCATCTCTGTTTTCCCTCCCCACAATTTTAAGGAACTGTTATTCTTCTAAACATTTGCTATTATATAACCAGAGAATAAAATAATAACTATACGTATGTACATGATAACAAACACTCTGACTACAACCCAACAGCATTGCTTTTTCAGAACTAGATGAACTTTGCTTCCTAGAAAAATTAAATTAATAATAACGCTTCCAAATTATTGTACAATATCTAGTCTTCACCCAGCTCTTAAACTCACTGAAAACATAATTAAAGTCAATGGCTACTGGAAAGGGTTATAGGTTGAATTTTAAATGTGATCTTAGTACTTAGTATCTGTTGACTGTTTTTCCTTTCACTGGTCACTGTTCTCTTATTCTTTTGCTAACATAAATAAAATGAATGTGTGAAGAGTTAAAGGTGAACACAACTACAGCAACATGCCATTTCATGCTATAAAATACATGCCCATTAGATTCAAATGGTAAGTGCGTGCAACTATAGGAAATATTGTCACATGGCAGTTTAGCACATCAAAAAGTCCACAATTTTATTTTCTTGTGGTAAAACACCCAAAAAAAAAATAGGAATATATCCAATGGGCCTGCATTCTTTTCATGATTAAATTAATTTTAACAAAAATGCCAAGTGTTACAGTCACATGTCTCTCGGGAAGAACTGTGACTTTACATGAACTGTGTCATGTGTAGGGACTTGTAACGTGGGAGAGAAAATGAATGCGAGCACTTAAATAATATATAAATAATGGTGCAACCGTTAAAGTAATATAAGTACACACATAAGGAAAAAAGAAAAAAAGAAAAACCTTGATGGTGCACACATAAATTTTATTAAAGCAAGTGAAAAGATAATATAAATAGAAACAATTAAAAACAATTAAAATAACAGAAAAAACAAGAGGTCCATAAAAATTGGACTGCAGATAGCAGAGGAGAAAGAGGAATATGTTAATGTATTATAAATAAAGTCCATTATAATGATAATGGCTGTAACATAGCTAGATGAAAAACCCTATGTAGCAATATTAATAATAAAGTACTGGTCGTAGTCAATCACTGTCCCGAATCTGCAAACTTGAATACAAGTGCAAGTTGAAGCTGCAGGCCAATACAAATACTCCTTTGCTAACCAAATGCTGGGAAACGCCAAACGCGTCTTGCCTGTGTGTGTGTTTCAGGCTTCCTCAAACGGACTTGTAACGTGAACATTGAAATAATATAGCAGTGAAGTGCAGAGATGTGTAACTTGAAATATAGGGACACACATAGGGAACCACAGGACTGGATGCCACTAAAGGAACTAGAGAACCCAGAGTCTGTTACACCACTAGAGACACTGAGGTGCACTGGAAACAGGATCAACAGGAGCAAGTGCAGGAACAATGCAAAACAGAAGTGTAATGGATTCTCCTTACCATAGTGGGGTTGGCACAGAATAACACCTAAGCTCAGATTCTAAGGAGGGCCAGGTCTTCACCTTTAAACCCCCGCAATGAGGTACTGGGATATGCAGCAGGCACCTACCAGGTCACGGTCTTTGGGTTAATCCCCACAAGTAGAAGCTGGATGAAACACTTGAAACACAAGAAGATACAAGAACTGCAGAACTACCACTCACTGGATCTCGTGGAGTGAAGTGTACCTTTAAGAGCAGAGAAGCCAGACCAGACACTGGAGCTGTCAGGAGAGATGGTACAAAGCTTGCTTGAAGATATCCCAGCAGAATGAGTTGAAGAGCTGACACTCCAGGGTCTGCAGAGAAACTGAAGCTGAAACAGGACTTGAAAAGGCAAAAGCAGTTCAGTGATGAAACTAGAAGCTGACCTGAAAATATCTCAGCAGACTGAATTGAAGAGCTGACACTCGAGGGTCCGCAGAAAAGCAGAAGCTGAAACAGGACTTCTGAGAAAGCACAAGCAGTTCAGAGATGAAAGCAGCAGCATAACAGGCAGTAAAAGATCTAGGCAGATATTAACACTAGAGCACTGTGTAACAGTGCTCAGCCCCTTTTGAATTTGGCGTTGCTGACATCATGCGTGACATCAACAGCTCCAGATTGGCTGGCAACCCGGAAGTGCTGGGAGTAGCGCTCACCCAGCATTGCCGGAAATCATAAGACGGCATTACACGAGTGGTGCTGCAGCAAGCACTGCTCATGACAGTGACCTTACCCTAAAAATAGGATAAGAGATGTTAAAACTCTGAGAGACAGGGGTCAACTAAAAAGGAACTGAGGAAAGGATTAAAAAATTGAGACTAAAAAGTGAAGAAAACAAATGTAAAAGAGGAAAAAACATTACATGGGATGAGAATTTTAAAAGGGGGCATGAGTGAGCATTAAAAAGTATAGCAAAATTATAACTGAGGTGGTAGGGTTTCAAAGGGGAGAATAAACTGAAAAGGGGCTGGAGAGATCATGTGGTAATTCATTACCTCAAACAAGAAGAGAATGAAAGAAACTAAAACCATACAGAATGATAAACATTCTACCAACATTTATAGGCAAAGTGTCACAATTAATAAAAAAATAACTTTTAAAATAATGTGTTAAAGTATTCCATAAACAATTAATTAGTGATTTACCACAAAAATGGATAACCGGAGCCAGTAAAAGCAAAAACAGCTAAAAATGACAACTAAGGACTGTGCTTTCTATAGGATTTTCTCAGCTCTGCTTGTCTTGTTTTAATTAAAATCAAATGAATGGACAACAGGAATTAAAGTCAGAAAAGATTGAATATTCAGCAGACTTTATAGACATGTAGACAAGGGCATTTATTGATTTGTAGCTATTGTGCTCAAATGATGCAGAAAAAAATCCTAAACCTTGCTCTGTGGTATTTTAATCAATGAATGCGACAAAATGTATTATGTTTACATTTCAGTTATTAGTCTCGTAAATAAAATGAGAAATAAACAATTTTTGCCATTAAAAAATCTTCAGGAAATTTTTAAACTCTGTAGAATGTTCCTGAGGGAGCGTGGAGACTCTAATTAGGAAAGTCAGCCATGCAGTGGGTTATATGCTTCTACAATGAATTTAAATGAGGCAAGCTGCACATCTTCACTTAAGAACACCTTGGGACACAAAATCCGATTAGACAATATACAAATCATTTAAGCTAAAAAGAAGGTTAGCAGATAAGGTGACTGGTTCACTAAAAATCCTACAGAGAATAGTCAATGATCAAAACAGTGATAGAGGGATATTTCATTGCCACATTTATGGGTAGGCAAAGATTTAATCACCCATGTCTCTCAACATGTAGGTTATTATTTCTCTAAATTGAAAACAATGCAGAGCTCTTTAATTATTTACAGGGCTGCAATCAGCTATCATGCTATCATAGTCATATGGGTCCCCAACTGAAAAGTGTTTAGTTTAGACCATAAATCCTGAGTATTGTTTAAGCTAGACATATTAAACTATTTATAATTCTGAGTAGTGCTTTGGATGACAAAGGCTTGAATCTTCAGAGGATTTACTGGATGTGCTCTTTTGCTTCACTATGGTGACCCCCTAAAGCTACACCTCTTGTATCCTATGTAGTCACCCTGCTACATTGCAGAAACCAATGGGAAGCGAGTCTCACAGGGAAGTAGCAATGTTTATATAAGGTTTATGATTGGAACTGTATAGGTTCCGATCAGAAAAGAGTAGGAGGTTGTAGCCAGACAGAAGTAGCAGTGGCTTTCTGGGCTACAGTAGACTTCGCTCTAGCTAATCTTAAGTCTTAGGAGCCTCTGGTCTTCACCCTTAACCTCCCACACAGATGTATGACCTTTGCTCTTTGGTTCTTAGGTCATGGCCCCTAGGATATTTGTTCACTTGTAGTATAGGAAACTAAAGAAATGCCAGTCAGAAGAAATACTCGTGGTTGATATACAAAGCTACGGTCAGGGCAGATGGCAGACAAGAGTGGTTGGCGGCAGACAAGAATACATTTGGATATTGCTTAATGGCATGCAACTGTGGTTCTATACCATTGGCATATACTGTAACCCTTTTCATGAGGGGCATCCCTGACAGATGCCATTAGTCATTCATATAGTAGTTAGATGTGAATATGGTTTTCTAGACTTGGTCTTAATTAATTAATCCAGTAAGAAGAAGATTTTTTTAACTCCACATTCAACAATAAGATTGGTTGTTAATTGCTCCAAATTGTGGGGTCCTTACCTTTGTACCTGTGAATATATTATGTTATAGTGGTTGAAGGAATTGGGGTCACTGTTAAAAAAAATAATTTAACATTGTTAGCATATGAGGAATGAAAATACTTTTATGCAGGTTATAAAACAAGTATGGGAGACCATTAGGGTGAAATTTAATAAAATCGAAAATATCAATTTTGTGATAGCAATAATTTCAATCCTATATAGTGATATTGAATATAAATTTATACAAGAATAATTTTTTTACCACAAAATCAAAGATTTGATATCGCGCTATTGAATTTTTCCCAAAATTCAATTGTGAATTTTTGATAATTTTCAAAATTTTTTATCAAAATTTTTCTGTCGAAAAATCAAAAACAGGCTTTTTGACTTTAATAGATTTCGCCCTTAGATTTAAATGCATTTTTAGATGGCAGGTGCCTAATAACTTCTAATACTTTCTCTTCTGAAATATTGATAATCTTTTGTACTACTTCCTGAGAAATCTATGGAGTAGCAAATCAGTGATGGGTTTAACGTATGAAATTTCTTCTAACTTATCTGGAATCATCAAACTGTCTCTAAATTTAATGTTCTTGACCCTGCTAAAGAAAAAAATCCTTGAAAATATATCTGTATTAAGTTACAAATATTAATATAAATAATTATTTTTTTTTATTGCCTTTGCCTTATATCCCAGGTTTTACTAATTTTTCTGTGATATGTGTGAATGTCTAATGCTGTTTTAAAGGTAGTCCCTCCAGACTGATGAAAAGGCTGCATTGCTGACAAATTTAAGCCATTCCATGGTCCTTCGACTTCATCCATGGGACCTTAGTACTAATGGCCTTGTCTGGAGGGTTGTCTGCATAAAGGACAAATCTGTAATATTCTTGAGCCTGCCAAACTCCCAGTGAGGGAACCTTCCACCAGTATTTCAGGTGATTAGTACTGCTGGGGGCTAGTTTGTGAGGGGTGACAAAATATCTAGGTTGACAGGAGCACTAGCTTGCACCCATGTTTTTTACTTCAATCCATATTTTGGCTCATGTTGTTGTTAGTTCCTTAAAATATGGAACCATGGTGAATTAAAAACAGTCCATAAGAGGCAAACTTGGTGTTAACAGCTATTTTATTCTGCTGGTAGGCTGAGCAGCCATACTATAGTCAAAGGGTGTGGAAGGGTTAAGCCATATTGGTTATTGCATCACCGAGTGCTCATTTTTGTTTTACTGTGCTTTTAAAATGAGGGGTCTGTAATTTATGCCTGATCAGTCTATTATGATTGTAACCTTTTTTATTTAATTAAGTGTAAAAAAGCAGGAATAGTATCATACTGTCAGAATTAAAATGTTGTTAATCTAAAATAATACAAATGGTATTATATAATCATATAACATTTTTGTACTAGTGAACAGAGTTGAACTCACTTTCCTTGTATACTATATATCATTTTTTTTTATCATTCTTAAGCAAGCCTTTTGGCCTAGTGGTAATAAATGTAATACGATTAAAAGATACTTTCTGAATTTGTGAGTCTCCCTTAAAATGTAATTAATTGGAAAAGTTGCAGCATGTAATTTATACGGCGCCAGAGGTGTTCCTGGCTTGACACCTTCACAGTGGAAACACAGGCTTTAATTTATTGTGCAAAAATTTAAAGCAGCAGGAGATGTGATTACAGCTGTTTATGCCCCATGCAGATCCATTTATACATGTGTTCAGAAAGCAAACAATAATATTTTATTTATAAGAAGTCCTTCCTTGGTAAATTGATATTTAAATGTAGAAACCTTATTTTCAATTTTCTCCTTGCTTCTAACAAGCATTTATGGTAGCTTTTACAATGTTTTAATGACTTATTCTTTTAGACTAAATTTAAATTGTTTGACTTCCTCCAAACAAAGAAAACAAATATTTTGTACCTTGTTATTCCTCAAAGCTTTTCTATTTGCCAATCAAAGTTATCACTTTAGTGACATTCTTGTCAATTTGATTCTTTGTAATGACTAAGGGATATAACTACTCCTTTGGAGCAATGTAAGCAAATGTCACCTGTGATCTTTAATCTCAGTCAGTAAAGTATGATTTTCACCTTACATTTTTATTCAATTAATGTTTCAGTCAGTATTGTTAAATGATACCTGTAAGTATTAACTTCAATCAGACAATAGCAATTCTGTAAACATGCTGTGAAATTATTAGTGGATACCTGGGAGAGAATGCCAAACTACCATAAGACCACCTTAAGGGGGTTATCCACTAAAGTTTGAATTGTTGCGTATATGTGCGAAATCGCCAGATAAAGACAGTCGCAATAGGCTGCTACTGTCACAGTCGAGTCTTTATAATAGAATATTGTCGCAGTCGTGACTTTATTATGGGAAAATTGTCGCAATCTTAACTATAAAAAAATTGTCGTGACTTTACAATGGGGAAATTGTAGCGGATTTACTATGGGAATCCACTCTTTGCGAATTCGACAGTCGAATTCGCAACTTAGTGAATAACCCCCTGAGCTTCTACATTTTGCAAGTGGCTTCTCAAAATGCCTCATGTAAGATGCATTGTGCAGCACTGCCAAAATGGTAATGACTTTCCTAACACTCTCAGGGGATATTTATAAAAGTTAAAAATAATGGAAAAAAATATATTTTCATTACAGTGGTATCTTATGGAGATATTTCTAAAAGTTGAAAATGCTGGAGAAACACTGTTTAGATATCTATATCTATATCTATATCTATATCTATATCTATATCTATATCTATATCTATATCTATATTTATATATATATATATATTACAGTGGTATCCACATGAAGAAACCACTTTGTAATGAATTTTTTTGCATTGAAAATTCATTTTTGAATCATATAGAAATATGTAGAAACCTTTATAAATATCTTATTATTAATAATGTGCTGAATAAGGCATCTCCAGGTTGTAACAAAATCTTAATGGGCAACCAGTAAAATCAGGTGTCAGATAAAGACTGCACATACAGTACTCTCCATATTGTAATTATACAAAAAAAAAAAAACAATAAGACCAAATAAGAGTAGTGGGAGATTAGTTAATAGTGGTGTCAGATACTAGAGTGTCTGAATCTAGCTTGTCAATCTACATTCATGCTGTGTTCCAGAAGCAATCAGCTGCTGCTGGAAAATCACAGAGATCAATATTTCCTGATAATAATTCACCTGTATAATCTGCTGGAACAATAGAAGAACAAAAAACATTATTGTATGAATGGTTTGGCATATTTTAAAATTTTCTCACTTGCAGATCTGGTGTACACTAGACAATAGCTACCGTGTAACTGCAACTAACAAAGCAAAACACAAACATACAGAATTATAGAGAATTTACTGTGTAAGGTTATGTTGTTTCACCTCTCCATGTACACAATAAAGGAAAAATTTAGTTAGATGTAATGAGGATGAATCAGTTCCTTTTGTAATCAGATTTCTAAAATCCATACAAACCACTGAAGGTATAGTAGCAAAGTCCTTCAAAAGCTTATTTTTTTAACATTGATTTGATTCAAGTATATCAGTATTTTTCATGTAAAATAACTGCGCTGTCATGGGTTTCCTCAGTAGGATTCCTAGATTTAAGTATTTAGAATGCTAACATAACAGCTAAGGTGACCAAGTTTTTATAAGGCTTTGTGCTGACAATAGAAGAAATCTCCCAGTCCTGATAGAATAGCAAGTACGTGCATTGGGAAAAGATCCAAGCCAGAGCCTAGTTGGTATTCCTGGGAGAGGATGGTCCCTTGGTTTAGGGGGGAATTCTGGAACCTCCGAAGTGAGGTGCGTAGTGTTCGCCTCACTTCGGTACAAGTGACATGCGCATGCTGATGTCCTGAACGCGGACATCAGCATGTGCATTAAAGGGATTCCCCTTCCGGCGAGGAGACTCTTATGCTCTCGCCGGGAGGTGAATCCCTTTAATGCATGTGCTGATGTCCGCGTGCAGGACATCAGCACGCGCATGTCACTTGTTCCGAAGTGAGGCGAACACTACGCGCCTCACTTCGGAGGTTCCTGAATTCCCCCCTTAACCTCTAGGGGAAAACTATATACAAATGTCCCTTGCCTAGTAGAGAGTATTAGGGTAGTGGTATCTATTAAATAGCACTATGTTTCCTTAAAAGGCCTTTCTTTTAAATTTGGGTAACGAACAGAATCACAGCAAATTTTCTTGATAATTGTCTTTCGCAAATTCCATAAATGTTGTTTTGTTTCTGTTTTTTTTTTCAAAATGTAAAATAAAGTCATCTTAAAGTAGACAATAATGAAGTCTGTGGTATAAAACTGTATGAATTTTGTTGGATGCCATAAAAAAGCATCTTGCAACTGACTTAAGTTTAGAAGCTGGTGGAAAGTAATTAAAAAAAAAAATAAAAAATAGGGATAAATGCAATTTTGTGCAACATTCTACAAATTGTATCTTAAAGAAAGCAGCAGTTTGTTGATGTTCTACAGAAATGAATGTTAAACTATGTCTATCATAATCTCCAAAAGTCTTTGGTTGGCTCAACAACGGAAGTACCAATAATAAATGAGTCTTAAAGAATAAATTCTAAAATCTGCCCATTTTGTTCACTTTTTCCCCGCACACTGTTCATATTAATTTATCATCTGGTTAATGAAAAAAAAAATCTGTTAGAAAATGTCCATAATTTAACATTGGAAAAAAAAATCATCAAATACAAAATAGCAACCACACTTGCCCATGGTACCCACTTCTATAGGCATTAGTGAAGCCTCTTCCAAGTGATTAATAGAAAGAGTCTCTTTCTTGCTGTGTAGAATCCTGCCTATGAAGCTTTTCTTTATTACTAATCCCTCCAATTATATCCTTCTTCATACTTTGTTTCAATCAAAGTCAGTGTGCCAAAGGTGAATAAGTCATATTCCATCTCTAAATTGGCACCACTGAGCATAAGACTGATGTCACACTGTCTTGCCACAATACTAGGGTTTAGTGATAAAACATTTGTGAATTTCATAAAAAAAAAAAAACATTATTTGCAGCAATTTTTGCTTTGATCATACTATACATTTTTTTAATGATACAATCTCTTCTGGTCTTGTAAGCACAATGATCAAAAATATTTGATATTTTATAAATGAATGAAATGACATTTTATATTTACTTATAACCTATTAATAAAAGTTTATGGGGGTAATTCAGCACTGTGCGAAGTG